>WOVY01000734.1:0-58768 GCA_013436015.1 Rhipicephalus annulatus
AAAAATAAAATCACAACGCATAATAACATGTTTTTCTGATACTTTCAGTGTGTATACTTTTAATAGTGCACTTGAAGTTGTAAAAGACTATGTCTATTTAGGGCTGGTAATAACCGCAGAGCCTAACCACGAGATTGAAGTAACTAGAAGAATAAGAATGGGGTGGAGCACATTCGGCAGGCACTCTCAAATTATGACAAGTAGATTGCCACTGTCCCTCAAGAGGAAGGTATATAACAGCTGTATCTTGCCGGTACTTAGCTACGGAGCAGAAACCTGGAGACTCACAAAGAGGGTTCAACTTAAATTGAGGACGACGCAGCGAGCAATGGAAAGAAAAATGGTAGGTGTAACCTTAAGAGACAAGAAGAGAGCAGAGTGGATTAGGAGACAAACGGGATTTAAGGATATCATAGCTGCAATAAAGAAGAGGAAATGGACATGGGCCGGGCATGTAACACGGAGACAGGATAACCGCTGGTCATTAAGGGTCACCAACTGGATTCCCAGAGAAGGAAGCGGTGTAGGGGGAGACAGAAGGTTAGGTGGGCAGATGAGATTAAGAAGTTTGCGAGTATAAATTGGCAACAGCAAGCACAGGACCGGGTTAACTGGCGGAACATGGGAGAGGCCTTTGTCCTGCAGTGGACGTAGACAGGCTGATGATGATGATGATGATGATGATGATGATGATGATGATGATGATGACTTTTCGAACTGTCGTGATCGCTTCACTCAATCAGTTCGAGGAATGTGATTTCGCATGATCTCAACTAGTTCATTACTGCCATGCTAGATTAGCAAAGAAAGAGGTTTTAGTTTGGAATCACTGCCTTGGTAAGCCATTAATTGTCCTTGCTTACTTCAAAAACTATCAAAATATGAATGCACGGGAATTTCGTTTTCTTTCCTTTTCTTCATTCCCCCCTTCCTTGTTGTGACACGCTCGTCGTGGCTTGGAACTCATTATCAGTAATAGAACAACACGGACACTAAATAACCTCAATGAGTCACGCTTTAGCGGTGGCTGGTTTAGAAATAAGATATTCTTTTTTCAGACACCTGCACATGTAAATAGCTTACAAGCGGCCCTAAAGCAATTTGAGTGGTTGTTAACCTCTCTTACCGCCATGCTGTTACGAAAAGTTTGCTAAGGACAACCACTGTAGCGTGTCTGCACAGATGGCGACTATGACTCAACTGTCTTCTGTCATATATAATGATCCCACACGCAGATGACCGCTTTGAATGGGACGTTTTTCCCTCCCTTTGGCTCAGTCAGTCCAGACGCTATAGCTTTCTAATGAACGCGTCCTGCCATATGCGAGCAAAATGCAGGTCATCCGCGCTCAGTGCTCGACTCACCTTGTGCGCTGACGATGCACGCGGCCAGGAATGCGACCAGCGGTGTTAACCTGGACCAGGCCCGTGTCGACATCGTGCCATGGCTCTTCGGCTTACGCCACGGCCTGCAACGTATACAAACACAACGACAGAACCTTTAGAGCGATTTTCACAGAGCTACAAGCTTCATACGGCTGCCTTAATGGCGCGCCTATCGTATACGTGATACTCTTCCCCACAAGCGAGCCGCGTGCGTTCATGGATAATGATTTCCTGCGGCCAACGCGACGACACGCGGGGCTCCTCAGAGTGTATTCAGTAGCGCAAAACGTTCTCCTTTCTGCAATTTCTTCATGGGACTGGCAGAGCGCGCTCTGATGGGCTAGAATGACAGAGCAGATAACTTTGGTGTGTCCCCCAATCTAAGTAAGAGGTAAAAAAGAATACCTTGCCAGTAGTCGTCTAAAAAAGCATTTATAGATAGTACAACACGTAGGCATTTGTTTAAATGTAATAAGCATGATCACCCACAATTGCATTTTGATTGAGCCTATTTTCCACTTCGAACTATGTCACTGACTGCTAACGGTTTGCACTGCTTCACTTCGAGAATTTACGCGAAGGTTCCAAATGGAATGACGATAGTTATAGCGCGAGAAAAAAAACCGACGACACAGAGACAAGACGGAGACAAAGGAGACGTGTCCTTCGTCTCCTTCTTGTCTCTGTGTCGTCGTTTTGTTTCTCGCGCTATAACTATCGCCATGCCATACCACTAGCCCAAGCTGCCACACTTCTAAGTTCCAAATGGAGTAGCTTCAGAGGACAACAAAGACGCGCTCTTGAAAACTAACTTAGGGTATATAGCGTTCTTCTTGTCGTAATTAGCCGTTAAAAAAACCTTGGCTGAAATGTAAGGAAAACTTTTGGCATTTCATACATAAGCCAGAAGTTTCTATAGAAAACAATTGTCAGCAAGATGTACTGCTATACATTGTTATTTTAATGTATCATAATTACTTCGTGTTTTCCCCAGGTGGAAATAAGAATCCGGCTTTTGTTAACCGCCGTCGCTCTCTGTAGGCCCAATGACATTGCGTCGCAGCTTTTTCTAGACGCAACAAGCTCCTTTTTCGGCCATTATACTTTTTCCGACTGCCTGTTATCGATCACTATAGACAGAAGCAAATTTTTCAAAATTGCACTTTCAGAGATCACATATTTTTTTTTCGAGGTTCATTCGGTCAACGATGAGGCAAATGTGTTTCAAGGCACAACTGAACGATCATGCAAAGCTATATGAAAACAATTATTCATAAATATAATCCACTTTTCTTTATGGATACCTCTGCTATTTGTCTATGCTATCGGCCAATTACCAATTCGCGCTTATTCGAAATCGATCTTGCGCATCGTCGCGACGGATAAGTAAATATCCGGTCACGTGAGCGGTGGCGTTTGCGTGCATGTATGGGTGGGCAAGCGCAGAACCGTGGCGACATTGTATTGGTTCAAAATAGACGCCAATTGCACTAGAAGCGTTCTCGCGTTTCTTGGAATGAACGACTACATCTACTTTAAAGAGAATGTATTTTTTTTTGTCAGTTTCCATTCATTTCACTCTTTTGCTTACGTTGGCGCGCGCGTATACAAGCGAAAAAAAATCATAATAACGTCTTGGCTGGATAGAGATCTGTGTCATTCTTCATCGCGGAAGCAATTTCAAGAGAACGCTCGGGAGTCGCGCTGGCCCATTTTAACGCGGAAATGTGAATAACGAGAGTTGCGAGGCTTCATTACAAGGGGCGTCGTTCTCGGAGGCCCGTTACACACGCGCGGCGACTTAAACACGTCTTCCCCGCCCCCCGTTTAAGCCTAAATGAGACTTCTTTGAGCAACATATATATACGAAGTCCTGGTGCGCAGAACAATCCACTGATGTGGCACGTGGTACTGTGAGATATACCGGAAGAGCAGGGTAAAAGTAAAAAAGAAAAACAAGAGTTGGTGTCTAAAATATGGCGATCATTGCCGAGTTTCCGGCTCTATAGCGATTGCGTCCGACCTCTTGCGTTCAAAAAAAGCAGCAACGTTCAAAACAGATTTTCTTTTTATTCTGCACAACGCCCTCGCTCGGGGTGCAATTTTTATAGTTCATAGCCTAATGTCTTGCGCTTTCCTCTTCGGGTTACACAAGGATGAAACCAGGGAACGCTATATAGATAGTGGGTGTGCATTCTATATGCACATCACCGAAAAATTCGCTGAATATCAAAATAAATAATAAATGCCACATATTCAAGCATTAAATTCGTGAAACGATCAACTAGATTTACTGAAAAGAGTACACGTCTCTCGTGAGCCGAAAATATTTCTGTTCTACTATCTAACGTTTCGCTGATGTTCGTGTCTGTCCTACCATGAGTGCTCTCAGTTTGCTTACTTCGGTAGCATAACAGTGTGAGCTAATATACAATTGGCCCATCAAAAGCTAAGTTGTGCTATTCTGCAAGGACACAAGGGTATTAGGGTCAGTTCGCTACTAATTAGTTGCGTATACCTAAGATAAACGGTGTGGCATCAAATTATTTAAGAGTAGTTTTTCTTATACGCGAATAGCAATGAACTTTTGTGGGGATGAGGACATGCCTTTGATATTTTTGCGACAACGAGGCATCGTGTTCCTGGTACGCTACACACAGAATACGGAAGTCATATTAGTACAGTACTGTATATAAAGAGAAAAGACTATATTGCCCACAATGGGTGGCCACTTCGGTCTTGGTGGCTTCATGGGGAGGATCCAAGTCCCTGGACTCGGGCGGCACCCTCGGCCTGCCGTCTTCATTTACCTGTCCAATATCGAATTGTGACTAGCAAATTTTTCTGATCCTGCATAGTGATCAGGTGTAGCAACTATTCACAGTATGGCTGTATATTTTAGAAGGAAGAAAGACATAAACGATTACTGAAAGCATTCGCATAGTTCCCCTTCAAAGGAGGGGGGATTCGTCACAGTGCCCCCCCCCTATTTAGGTCAATGAATGAGGCAGACTTAGCACCCTCCTCTTAGGTCGCTAAAGAGACCCCTTTTCCCCACTACCATACGTGCATCTATGAGTACTAGTCTTAAAGAAGATTCAGTACTGAAAGTGAAATTGCGCTCTATAGGAAACATAATCCATGCTTTTAAGCCACAAGTAGCAACTGCCATTCTCGATATTCAATAAGTATATTACTGATGTAATTAACACCCCTATACAAATTAAATTATTTGCGGATGATTGTGTACTGTACAATAAAATTAACTGCCCTGAGATCAAGTATCACTAAACTCCAACTTTCAAAGTATTCTTGCCTGGTGTAGTCGGTAGAGTATGGAATTAAATGCCAATAAATCAATCTATATGTCAATAACTAGCAAGAAATTTAAGATACTGCCGTTTGTCTGCAAACTAGGTTCCGAGCTGCTTACAGAAGTCAGCGAGTATAAGTACCTAGGAATTAAAATAAGCAACAAACTGATCTGGAATACTCATATTTCTAACATACGCAACTCTTCGTTCATAAACTTTGCATAAGCTAAAACATAACACCTGCTAGTACTAGGTTAACGGTTTATACATCGCTAATTCAACATAAACTCGAATATGCCTGCGTTTTCACCACACACCAAAACTAACATTGATATTCTCGAAATGATTCAGCGTAAAGCTGTGAGATTCATCTTTTCTAAATATCGTAATAGCGATTCACCCTCTAGTCTGGTGACACAACATAGCATTCAGCCACTTCAGTTACGCAGAAAAATCCAGAAACAAAAACTTCTGTTTTCCTTCAAAAATAATCTTTATTAATAAACCCAAGTTATTATTTAGGACCACTTACAGCTCGTAGGACCCGGCATCGTCACGTTGACTCCTTAACACCTTATCGTACAAGAACTTATCTATTCAAATATTCCTCATTTCCACGCACCATAACATATTGAAACAACTTACCTTTTTCACGTCTTTCTAACGCCGATCTTTTAGAACATGTAATCATCTGACACTACAGTCACTTACATGCTATATTTATACCTTTATTAATTGGTTATCTCGTGTTCACTGATCCAAAGTATAATAAACTATCACAACTTTTGGAAAGGGTTTGTTCCTTTACTTTTTTTCACGTGAATTTGAGTATCTATACATATCACGCACTTTTAATTATGTGGCTTGAACGTGAAATACGTGAACATTTTACGTTTGACTATGTTTTGGTGTCTACTTTTTGGTTTTTGGCTACTTTTGTTGTCTATACATCTCGCATTGTTCCTTCCTAGTATTTGTACGGTTTGCGCCTTCCTTCTTTTCATGTTGGTTTATTGTTTTTATCGTGTTAGTTTTTGCTCATTATGTATTATTGACATTTTCAAACGTTTGCGCGCGTTTCGCGTTATTTAAATGCATTTCTTTGTACATTCGCCCCCTGCTTGGTCCCCCTTTTGGGCCTGCAGTATTCTGTAAATAAAGAAAAAAATTAAACAAGAAATCCGAATCAGGGGCATGAACGATCCTTCAGAAACAGCGACTCCCTTGAGCTACGCCGATCCAGCCGAAGTGAACGGTCACTGTGCCAAAGAGTTTCTGTTCTTCAGACGCTCAAAGAAAGGCTACGAAAGGCTAGCTCGCTAATTTTCCTTTTGCTCGTTTGCTCGTTTGCTCGTGCGCTCCGGTTCCTCAATGAAGTATCTGGCATGCCATCACACGGGCGCGCGCGGTTTTCTCGGCTGTCAGCCAATTGAGGCGGTCGCCCACTGCTTCAAATTGCCGGCTTGGCGAGCTTCTTCTGTAACGAGGCCGCTATTAATCGCGCCGACCGCGCGAGTGAGCAACGCGTAAAGCGGCCGCATAGGCACGCGTAGTGTGCGCCTGGGTGAATTCGAGCTGTATACGAAGAGATGCCTCCCGGTAGACTAAGTACAGGCCTATAGATTGCATGCGTGTACACCAGCTTGATGGGTAGGGAACCTCTCCTACTCATGAGCTGGCATCGCACACGTGTTTGTATAAGAATGAAATGAAATGAGGTTGCGGGTGAGCATACGAATGAGCAAGCGCGCAAATAGGTTTGTTCTGCGTCTCCTTCCAGTCGCGTCGACCTCGGCGTGACCCCCGCGGTGGACGAAAGTGGGGGCGGCGGACTGCGAGACTCGCATAGGAGCGCGCTCGCCATCGAGCTGCAGGCGCTGTCTCGAAACAAAAACTCGTGTATCCACAGCGCACACGTACGAACAAAGAAGCTGTGTCTGCGGGCCTCTAAACAGCTCGCCGCGGTGTAGAATTTATTCTCTTAGTGGAGTTGCGCATGCACCAATGGCCTCGCATTGGACACCTCTTTGCGCCGGTTATTTGCACTGAGCCGCTTCCTCTCCCCTGAGAATAGTCACCGACGCCTGAGGCATCTCGTTGTCCACACGCGAGTCTATAGCTGCAGCCCTCGCGTTCAGGGCCGGTGGTGGTGTATATACGCGCGCTTGGCACTGCGGCCACAAGAGCCGTCTTTTGTTTGGGTTTATTCTTGCGTGGGAGTCTTCCGCGTGGCCGCATCGCATATACGTGAGACAACCAATTGCAGTCTTCTCTCTGTAGCCGCTGCTGGCGCTGCTACAAATAGCGCGCGAGATCTCTTGTTCCCACCGCAAGGCAGGCATCACCAATCCCGCGGCAACAAATTGATTAATGCGCGCCGTGGCAAAGTGTCTCTCACCCCGAATCATATACACAGCAGTAAGCCTCTGCCCGGGTACTGTTTTGGTTACGATGCGTCTTATAGATCGTGGCAGCAAACAGAATGATGGCGACCCAATCGGCCGTGAGCGTGAAATGCGGCACGAGGCAGGTGTGCGTGTCGCTTTCGCTTCCCTCCTCATTTACTTAAGTTCCGGCCCGTTGCGTTTCGATCGTTATCGCCTTCTTACGACAGGAAAGCATGTGAGACAGTCTGCCACGCGTGAAAGTCCCTTGGGCGGTGGACTATAGCGGAGAGAGAGAAGGAAATGGGGATGAACGCGTGGCCACGTGGTATACGTACTTCATCTTCAATATCCAATATTTCTTTCTGCCCTCCCGTTACTTCCTCGTAAGAGCACGCAAGGACCTACAGTGTAGTGCCTTCAAGCAAACCCCTCAAAAATGAGGAATCACGACGAATCGCATCAGGAAAAATCTCTCCAGCCGCTTCCGTCGTTGTTAAGAGTATGAAATACCCTGCTCCTGCCCCAAAAAAGCCTTCCACCACTATATACAGTATCTATACACTTGATCGCATTGAATCGAAGACGTTTCAATAAATGCTCAGGTTCTCTATAGACGAACAGATATCCGCAGTTAGGAGGGTGAGTCTTCACCCATCTTGCTCAGGCAGCAAGCTTCCCTGCGTCGGGTGCCGCAGCAATTTACCCGTGCGTGTCTCGCACGTTTTGAAACCTTCGCACGGAATGCGTAGGTGTACAGTGCATTTGAGTGAGAACCCAAAGAAGCAACTACAAAGTTACAATTGTTGTCAGGAACGAACCGCTAACATGGTGTCTGTTGAAGCCTGCTTAGAATACGGCCACCCACTTTTGCATTTTTCTTACTTTGCGCATTCTTCTTCTTATTTATTCTTTATTAATTTTTTTCACGTCCCCACGCTCTTATATTTACATCAACACGAGGACATGGCCCTTAATTATTGCTAACCACTGTGCCTCTCTATACGACCACCACGTTGATTCCTTCTCCGACATGGTCTGGAAATCGGGCGAATCTCTCGTGATCAAGAGAGTTTGAGCGAGCTTTTAGGACTCTTCGACCACAGTGTCTCGACAGTGTCATCCTTTTACGGTGGCACTGCGGTCCGCTTCGCGGAAATCCAGGAAATCGCCAGGCGCCCGACAACCGCAAAGCCGCAAATGGTCGGAAGACACGCACTCGGAGTGGTTGTGCAAACATCTCTTCAGACAAGGGCGGCTGGCCATAATGGATTAGCTTGCACAGACAGACCCCGCAGGTCAATGAAACCTGCCCGGGAAGCTGGAAGTTCGCAGCACAGACTTCCTTAGCGGGCAGCAAAGCAATGTTTCGCTTGGTCAACTGGACCTCGCAGTATATAGCCATTAGGCAAACTACAAACTTCTTTAAAATTTTGCAGCTGCTAAAAATTATTTTCTAGGCGTGTGATTGAGCTCAGGTCACAGAACTTTTCAGAATGGTAATTTGTACAAGTCAGTATCGCAGAGTATGATATGAATGCAGAGCGCAAATGGTGACAACGCGACAGAAAAAAAACAGACAAGCACTTGCACCCGTTTCTTGTTGTTCTATCTTCTCAAAAGTTTTTGCATCCACGTGCACTTTAGGGCATGCAGTATTTATTCGGTATGCATTTATATATTATATTGCTATGGTGGTTTCGGGTGATTTTTTTTTTCAACGGTGCTTTCGTTATAAGGTGCTGTTTGTCTATGGTGAGATTTATGGGTTCCATGAGGCAACTGTTATTCTCATATTTCTAGAAGAGAGATTAACTTGTGCACCTGCTGGCGCAGGTTATCTACGTTTGTTTCAAGTACACCTCAGATTCAGTCATTTTGCCCCATTTAATAGACATTGAAATGTTCGTCACTGTTCGTTTCACATTATCACAGCCTCTGTTTCAGGGCAAATAATTAATAGAACTGATCCATCACCTACGCAGATGGAATTCTAACGGAAATGACCTGTTTGATTGTGCATGCGAGACTACAGCAGATGGAATGCAAATGGTATACAGATGTATGTTATCATATGGAGTCCGTAATAGGAGTCCCCTCGGTGGAGCTAACTTAATTATGCTACGTATTCCCACTTTGCGCGTTTCTTACGTGAAGTGCTCATTAGAGTGGATACTTCGCGACGACTGCCGAACATATTATCGATTTCCTGATGATGAGATAACTTTACCCGAAAGGTTCTTATATGCACAATAGGGAGGCTTGACAAGATTGAAAAAAAACAGACGTACGCGCAATGCTTGAGAGATTCCACGTACAAACTTCAAAGCTGTCTTGATTGTTTCTTTGTCCTCTGTTTGCTTCCACACATACTCGGCAGAGGTATCGCAAGTCTACATGACGCGTGACAACGTGCAGTGTGTTTCACACCGACCACCAGCCACACTTTGACTAGACATGCCATCTCATCACGTGCATAGAGGTAATTTGCGCCCTCAAACGCTGTTGCAACAAGAGAAAAATTCGGCAGATCCCACGTACCTGGGAATCGACATTATGCAAAGCTTGTGAAGGGAAGGTGACAGTGTTACAACTTTTTTATTGATCGACACGTGATGAAGTTACGCTAAATATATGTACAAATGTTGCACGCACAAACACATATTGAAGAGTTGCAGATGTTTATATAACCAGTTGTTTGCACTTGCGCGACGATGTCAAATGAAACATGCGTATTAGCAACAGCAGAAGCTGCTACGAAGCGCTGATTCTCTTTAGGATGCTGGCCCTGGACACTGGTATATAAATCAACTTCAGCCTAAGGCAACTAACCACAATTGACGTTAACAAGACGCGACGGCTGTATGAAAGGAGTACTTATGTAATGTTCTGAAAATTGGGTAGGCAGCACTGCAACCACTATATACATTTCACGAAGATATGCGTCTATTTGAAAAGTACTTCTGAGACCTGGCCTAGCTCTGTGGTAAAACGCTTCATTGCCACGCAGAATGCTTGCGTTCGATTCAAGGTGGGACCGTAACATGTATTCTTTGCATTCGTCGGGTCGACGCTACCAATGTCGTGTATTTCTGAAAGGGCCGCTCACCTAAAGTTCCTGGATAGGGGCTTCACACTCACCACCCCGCGTATAAAGACGAGGGGGTCATTTTCTCCTATCCTTCATACAGACGATGCATCCTCCTCGTCCCTTAGTTCTTGAAAGCACGTGAACAATATCAGCACTAACCGCTCGAGCTTATCAGGATTTCGCACTTCTCGGCTGCACGCTGTTATCCTCGCTTGCGCAGTTGTAAGCACACAAAATGAAGTGTGATGGGTCGATTGTGCACAGTATTCATGCTGGCCCCGCCGCGGTGGTCTAGTGGCTAAGGTACTAGACCACCGGTACTAGGTCACGGGATCGAATCCCGGTTGCGGCGGCTGCATTTTCAATGGAGGCGAAAATGCTGTAGGCCCGTGTGCTCAGATTTCGGTGCACGTTAAATAACCCCACGTGGTCGAAAACTTGTGGGTTTGGTCGAAAATGGTGGTTTTGGGCCGTTAAACCCCACATATCATCATTATGTTTATGCGAGACAAAGAAGGACGGATGGGCGGCTGCATGGCAAAGCAGTGCAGGAGACAAATCCCATGTGATATTTTGCGTATATCAACGAATCGAGAGCATGTACGCTGTAGACGTCACGGGAACTACCGTCTACGTCACAGTGGTGTGCCAAGAAGGGCGATAAATATCAGGAAAGAATATTGCGCTCTTTTTTGTATTTTGGGAACTTGGTGAGTGGCTCTTTAACGCTCGCACGTTATAAATAGCCCGTGTGTGTTCTCGTCGTTCCTGGCTATAGATACTAAGTGCCAATCACCTGTGGCACATACCCACCCGTGGGTACGTGCCACTGTCTGGCGGGAATCGTTTGACGACGTACGCGACGAGATTGTGACATTATTCATGTTTTGACCAGCGCGTCATATTCGTCAAACCTTCTTACCCTCCCATGCTCATTAAGATAGATAGATAGATAGATAGATAGATAGATAGATAGATAGATAGATAGATAGATAGATAGATAGATAGATAGATAGATAGATAGATAGATAGATAGATAGATAGATAGATAGATAGATAGATAGATAGATAGATAGATAGATAGATAGATAGATATAGATAGATAGATAGATAGATAGATAGATACGCTCAATGTCGCTGAAGTTCGCTAAGAAATGCTTCGCATTTAAAAAGTGGAAATCAAAAGGGGGTCAGCGGCGGCGCCAAAATAAATAAGGTGACCACTTCCCCCAAACCGCTCACTGTCAGGCCGCATCTGAGCTTGCGCACTTCACTTCCTCGTCGTAAATTTACTGCTTTGACTTCAGAACAGAGGCGAACTCGATGATAGCAGAGCACGTGAACGAGCCGACGCACCTGTGTGTAGACTACATAGCCCACTTTCATCACGCAAGATTCGCTTTTTTTTTGCGGGTTATTATTCGCAAGCCGAAGATATTATCTCTATCTCCGGCCGACTGAAGCATTCAAAGTGTATTGATTGGCCTTGCTGCGGCACGTGCTCACGAAGAAGTGGCACGTGGCTTCCAGCACGATCTTGCGGGATAACGGTGGACGCCACACACGACGCGATCGAGGAAAAGCAAGAGCAGACCGCATGTAGCGAATGTGCGGCGCCCGCCGTCCGCTTTGTTCACCTGTCAAACGCTGGCACGGTGCCACTATACATGCTTACGGCGTATCGGCGTTCTGTCTGCAGCCATGCTCACAACGAAACGAGTTATGAGAACACCCGAAAGTACGTTGTAGAGAAGAACGTCCCGCTAACGCATCTAATGGCAACATTATGCACGCTGTCCGTAATGATAAACGATAATGCCATTGACTGATTGTAGTACGTGGACAGTATACAACTTGAAGTGCGCAGTGTCAGTCGTTCACGGTGGCCGTGTAATCCAACCAATCAGCAAAACGGGGACGAATACATGGGATACCTCCCTCCCAACAATTCAATTTCATGCATACAGCTTCTCGGTCAAGTGATGACGGTTATACCCAAGGAGATGAAGAAAATAGGAATGGCTCAATTCTTGAAGGACCCGAAATAGGCGTAATAATTCTTTGCTTCTAGATACCAAGAACTGGGAGTTCCTACCAGAACTGGGAGCTTCATGACTAATCATAAAGCTCTTAAATGGAAGTACAGGAACGTATTTCACACTTCGCACTAATGGAAACATGATGGCCGCAGCCAGGTCGAAACTTGCCGAAACCACAGTTTCAGTAGTGCGAGTCATGGACACTGGGGTTGTGTAAGGCGCGACCAGCAGTGCACGAAACATTGGGAGGACCACTACGAATCAAGTGAAAGGTTCCCTCTTTATACACACGTGTACACAGATATGTTGGTGGCACGAACGGCACGACCGCATCAGCCAATGCTACGAGGGGTGCGTGGTATACTGCGACGTTGCACTCGGTGTAGATCATTGACATACGTTGCAAACCACATTATGACCCTCGTTATAACAATGGTATTGCTGCCAGCCTACCATGCAGCGATCTTTGACAACTCACTCTGTCATATCAGTTCAACTTACATGCACATAATTATAGACGCCCACACAAGTCGTAGTAAGCTCCGAATTGCATTAAAAGAAATTTTGGTCTGAATCTGAGATTTTGGGTGCATGGCCTTCAAGTACATCAGCCCAGAAAGCCACACGAGCCCTTCTACAATTCTTGAGGGCAACATCACTGCGCAACCACTTGTGAAACATGCATGCACTGTGTGTGCGGTGTGTTTGTAATATGCAATGTGTATCTCCTCCTCCCTCTCTCTTTTACTCCCTATTTCCCCTCTCCCCACGTGTAGGGTAGCAAACTGGACTTAGTCCAGTTAACCTCTCTACCTTGGTAGTAATCTTTCTCTCTAGCCTGAATTGAAAGTTCTTCTGCTGTAAGTGTTCAATGATATGGGTGGACAATAGTATAGTGATATATTCATTAATGATATGTGCAACGTAAGAGAAAATTCACTGAAATCTCCTTTAACACGCTATAGTGTTCCTAAAAGAAAGTTCCGGTTATTTTAATTACGATGGTTGACATATAAAGCATTGGGCTCCCTACCTCGCTACCTTGGTGGTATTATTTCTCTCTTGGTCTGAATTCAAAGTTCTTCTGCTGTAAGTGTTCAAAGATATGGGTGGGTCATAGTATAGTGATATATCATTAATGATATGTGCAGCGTAAAAAAATTCACTGAAATCTCCTCTAACACACTATAGTTGTTCCTTAAAAAACTTCCGGTTATTTTAACCACGATCGTGGATATATAAGGCATTGGGCTGAATGACCAACAGCACATATGAGCAAAAAGCAAGAACCTTTTGAATTTCACCCTAGTTTCGGAAGAGTAGAATGCTGCCATGGATATAGAGAGGCGCTACACAGATACAGCTCCCTTTGTCTTAACTTTCACAGTGGCTTAAGACTGGACGAGGTTGAATTAAAGTTTGAAAGACGACTTGCTAAGATGAGCGTGAACCCCGCTCCGAAAGCCGTCCTGATCCCGATGGTGTTTCACTGCAGTACATTTCATACACCAACATTTACTCTAGAGTTGTACATAAAAAGCAGGATCTCTCAAGAATTTGCTTGCTGACGACACAGTTACCCGGATTGTCTGAACAGCTGTCACGGTGCTGTTGTTCTTGCACTTACAAAAATTCTCGTACCTTAATGATTTACTTAATTACCTAAGTTACGATAGTTATTTTGATTGCCTGGCACTCATCAAACCTTTCAGCTGAAGCTAATACGGCCTTCACGAATTTTTGTTAGGTGAGGTTTCAAATCAATAATGTTCCGCGGCGATGCTGTTTGACAATCGATATAAGTGTGCCGTCGTGGATCATGTTCCTCCAGAGACTTTATCTATATAGAGTCAGGGACGTCTCAGACATGGTATGTTTAAAGCATGACCCCTTAGACTACCAGTCACGTCTCAGTGGCTTGAGTGTGCTCTTGTAATGATAAGAATATTGTCAATCTCGACCACAAATCATTCCTCAATATATCAGATATTACAAAACGCCACTCGAAATTTCTATTGGCAGTGGTCGTGTTGGGGTCTAAGTCTCTCTAAATTTATCGGTTCATTTCACGGGCTATTCGTTATTACAAAAGGCACATCTCAGAAATTACATCGATACGTTGTGTTTGGTAAAGCTGCTCATTTAATCTATAGAACGATGTTAACGTTCAAATGAGATGACTGCAATATACAACAGCGAGCATTCACACCCGCAGTGCATGCATGAAGAGATTGAGAATACAAACAGAACAGCATTCCGTTAGCAATCCGGAGGCTGGCGTGTGCGCGGCCGATAAGTGAATTAAGAGTTATTTTTGTTTCTTTTACTCGAGCTCAGGCCTTTGTGTTTTGTCTGAGTTATTGCTGGAGTGTAGCTATAGGTGTATGAACAGTTAGACCACAAAATTCCGAGGCTCTAACACGTGCACCAAAGCGCTATCGTTGCAGCAACGTGTAGCACGCACGTCCGCATACGAATCGGCCACTTTTCCCATCACCCACCACCAACCGTGGAATACATGAGCTTCGCGACGAAACGCTACAGAGAAGAAGCAACGAAAGTCGTACGGGCTACTACCGAATTGTCAGAGTATCACGGCGTGGAGCCGCCTAATTTTTGAAGCTTGTCAGACACGGAGCACGCACTCGTCTCCCGGAGCACGCATGACGGAATAATAACGCGCGAGGGGCAGCGTAAATTATACGCTTCTCGTCACTGCTCTAATGCGGCTCCACGGGAGAATAAATTGAAGCTGGTTTGGCCAGCCACTGTTTTCGCGTGCATTTTCTTTAATATTTCTTCCATCTTTTTTTGTTTTATCTCTGTTCTGCTCTGATCTCCTCCTTCCGCGAACAGCTGGTGATGCCCGAAACAAAGGAAGGGAGCTCGTGCCACTTTCGTATGGTCCTGATATTTCTCTCCCCGCCCCCCGCTTCTTTCAGCCAAGTGGAGCGAGGCAATCTATATGAGACGCGGTAGCGGGTAAAAAAAAAGGGTGAGCCATCGTGCCGTGGCAGGGTCCAGCCCAGCAGTCCAGATGGGCGGCGTGCGTTCATTCTCGCGTGGGCGGCTCGAACACCGCGCGAGACGTGAGCGGAGCTCGCGGGAATCCACGCTGCACACCGCCGCAGGGGCCATGCTGGCGACGGCTTCGTCGCACTTTCTGACCGCTCACTCTCAGCCATGCCGCGTGCATGGGTGCGTTGCATGCAAGCACTAAACAATTTTAGACGGCGCGTGTATCGCAAAAGGGACGGCTTTCGCCCATACAGCCTGCCCGCCATCTTCTAGCCGCTGCAGCAAGCCGTGACTGAAGCCGGATTGATGCCTTTCACGGCGTGTACATGATCGCTATATAATTATTTTTTTGTTTTATTTCTGTCACAGCATTCGAAGAGTTGTGCAAAAGGTAATGGCGCAGTACAAGGATTTTCAAGAGCACCTTGTTTCTTCGCCGTAGGTTGCGTTCTTACAATTCACACAGTATAAACTGACTAGTCCAGCAACATGTTTTATTTCGTTAAACATTTATCAAAATATCCTACAGGGACGAATCAAGTTACGTGTTATGCATCTTTGACGGGCCTTTTTTATTAAAATAAAAAAATAAACGAATGGTTGTATCATTACCTGGCAGCGGCAACCTCATTCTATGTGATTGTTACAAACAAAGAATTAAGAAACAAAATACGTCATGTATACAATTTTACTTTTCATTTACGTCCATCTATGCGCATCAGACGTGTAAAAACTGCACACAAACATTGTTCGAAAGAAAGCTGAGAACAAGCTAATGTAAAAAAGGATTATAACTACGAAGAGTTACAGTAGCATAGTGTCGTCCATGCAAAATCAAACGACGGTCACTCCACCATTATCGTTTTACGCAGATGCGCTAACATAAGCATATACTGAAATGTTTTCTTTTTTTTCTCTCTCTGAGCACTCCCTCAATGTATTAGTGCATTATCTTGCTTTTAATTATGCATATGCTGTACATACACAGCCCCCATGTGGATTATCACAAGCACAAGCAAGCTGACTTCCGCCATATTCATAAAATAACTAACGGGCTGCTGAACGGGAGACTGCGAACTTGAGTGAAATCCCTGAATCAATTCAACGCGCCGCAATACGTGTGACCAGATCGACACCAATTGAAGACAGCCAACCACACGGAATACACTTAAAGGAGACCGTCTCTCCAATTTACCATGCCCCAATGTCCCCGCACAATGCAACGTCTCACAAGATTTTCCTCCCTTTCTTTCCATAACACACACTCAGGAGTTTTAAGTTTCGCAATTAAGGATACAGTATGGGCAGCACACAACGCAGAAGAGTACATAGTTGTGTTGAGCAAACAAGGTGTGCTTGTGTGTGCAAAGGAAGGGGGGGGGGGGGGGCTCTCAATACCCGCTCAAAAGCTGATAAATGCTCTTGTGGACATCTCAGTGGCAAGCGATCTGCGTCTGAGCTCGCTATGCCATTCATGTAATGACAGGCGACTGCCAATCGCAATTGTTAATCTATTAGCTCCGGTGGTCAGCCAGTTCAGGAAGTTCAGATGAATGACCAGCTTCGTGAATCCAATGCCAGGCTTTTAAATCGAATTCTATTCGTGGTGTCAAACGTTAACTACTTAGACCTACTGTGGACCAGTACATGCAGCGTGTGCACGCAAGGGCTACAGACCTAGCTCACACCTGACGTCCGGCGTTTGAATTGATTGTATAGGTTCGCCGTGGTAGGTTAGTGGTTATAGTGCTCGGCTGCTGACCCGAAGTAAAACCCTAAATATCATACTATACGAGTTGAATTATTAAAGGGGTCCCGAAGCGTTATGGGCCACTAACCTTTAAAGTTCTGTTTCTGGTTAACTGGGGCGCCCAACGCTAGGTAGTGCCCGTAATAATTTATCTATTTTATTAAAGAAAAACTCTTTTGACAATGTTTTCGGGACCTCTGTGAGGCCCCTTCTTGTCGCTTTCATGCTTCCATTTCCTGCCGCCTTGTGGAGACAACGAAATCTCAGACGTTTTAACAAAGATGAAGAGTGCAAAGATCCTGAAGGGAGACAGCAGGAGATGACTGCAATGGTATGACGTCCTGAATTCTACATAAATAGAAGTGAAGACGTTTTTTTTCTTTATTTTTTGCAGTCTCTTTCTTTTTTGCTGTCTCGATTCCTGACCTCGTCATTGCCGCCTTGCACACACTCCCTCAACGCGACAAACACCCTTTAGACTCCCCACCGGAACGCTTAAATCGGCGTGACGGAAGGTTAACGACTCGCTTAAGTACGTCCCGCAACGAAAACTCAATGAGTTTGTGTACAGCGCTGGGCCAGTAGTCGGGAAAGTCGAAGGAACCGAATGGGTCTAACGAGCGTCCGAATATAGGTCGCTTCCGAAAGCGCGTACAAGGAACTCGATAGAACGGCACCCCCCTCATATCCCCGACGTCGGCAAAACAAACAAACCAACAAAAGGACATCGCGACGCCAAATCGGAGCACAATGCATCGGAGCAGAGCCGCTTTTCGTATACAGCACGCATTGTTCTGCAAAAACAAAAGGGTCTCTCTTTCTCGAGCCTCGCAGCGCCTCGGGTGACGCTGAGCAGTGCGGGCGGCGAGTTCGCCAGCGTCACCAGAAGCCGACAACGATGGCGGGGCGCTCACAGTCGTCTCCTATATGCTGTGCCGCGACGCAGGCACCCGTTCAACCCGATAGCGGTCACCCCATCTGAGACGGGGGCGCCTGCAATGTGTACGCATAGCGGCCACGTGCACCTTTCCAGACCTCCGCATAGCATACGCAATGATGCAACGCTAGTACGCCACGGATAGCAGGCATTCGTTCATGAAGGCGAGTCAAATGATGACGCCAGGCCGTGCGGTCCGTCTAAGCGAAGGCGGAACGCGACACGGCTACGTGAGCGCTGACAGCGCCGGATATTAGCTGGCTTCAGCCGCGTTTTTTCTCGCCGAGCGTGCGCGTGCAACCATTAGAGAAAGTTGTGCGTTATATAAACGTGGCAGCAGGGGAAACCGCCTTCGGACAATCTCCACTGCGCGGAGAAATGCCGAGGCGCGCTCGTAAGGAAATAGCGGGAACAAAGCGATATACGCGCTAATCACTCCCAAAAGGCGAGCGCTGCAACCCAGCAGTCTCGCGAAAGTCGCATGTGCGCGCGACCGTATGAACCGCTCACCGAGGCGGGGGGGGGGGGGGGAAATTGGACGCAGGAATGCGCGTTGTAAGAAGTCGCCTCCCACCGCATATATACGTGAAAGCGCGTATTACATGCCGTGCTGCAACGGAGTAAACGACGGCTTTGTTCTTTTTTTCCCCAACCGGAGAAACTTTTCTTCCCCTCTCTGGAGAGTGCAGAAGGGGGTTCGATGTGGTACTACAGGGCTGCGAAGCCCACCAACGGGCTCGGAGAAACAAAAGAAGGCGGAAACGGGCAACGTCGATTACCCCGGAGTACGATGAATGTTGAGTGTCCCCCTCCTCTCCCCCGCGTGCGAAATAACGGGGCGCAGAAGCTACCGCGTCACGCGACCCCACCTTGCAACGCACTTTGTCTCTCGATCAAGTGTGCATGTGTACAATGGCATGCTGTGCGATGAGATCAAAAGTAGTCGCATCAACTTTTGCGCGTATAGTTTCCTCGTTGTATGTATGGAGGGACATGAATCGCATGTACCGCAAATATACAATGTATAAAAATCAGGCCTACGTATATGTTCGTGCTTGGTGACCATATTGGTACGGCCATGCGCATGTTTTCTGAATCTCGAAGACAGAATCCACACGTAGGAATCTACAGGTGTTCCCAGCAGCAGGGAACATATGTAATCCGAAGTCGAACGAATTTGCACGCGACCTATTTACGGATCTGTTCCTTACGTGGAAGTCGGACGCAGATGTAAATAAATGATAACTGATGCAGCGAGCATAATCAGCAAATGTATGGACATCGTGTTTATCAGCTCAATGACAGAAAATACATCGTCGTTGTTTTCATCCACGGTATACAGTCATCTGCATGAACCCGTGTTCTTGAATAATTTAAACGCGTGGGCAGTTATTCGATTTCTGGCAAAAGGCTATTGACTTTTTACAAGAAAAAGAATATTATGAAACTCTGAAGCTAATTTCCAAGCCAACCTTCGCAAGGTCATGCAGGTCATTGTCATCTAAGAGAGCAACCTTTTGACAGGGCGCGACGATGTCATGTCGTGCTCACAACCACAGCCTGAGTTTTAAGGTGCGTGGCAACTCAGGTCACCAACGCTCGCAAGACATCCTAGTATAAGTCTTACTGTTGAAGCACCAAGCATACATTGTTCTTGCTTTTCGTTTCGCAAGATTTAACGATTATATGAACACTACAACAAAAATGTCGCATATTTAGTACAAGCTGTTCATTATTCTCGCAAGTGCTAAGCTGTGTAATAAGCACATTTCAGTGAGTTATTCCGCTTCATCGCTTAGCGAGCATGTCCTATATATACCTCCAAAAGTTATCAGCCTCAAAAACAAATGGCCAGTATTCACAATGGCCAGTATTCACATATGGCCAGTATGGTCACATATGGCCAGTATTCACAAAAACATGGCCAGTATTCACAAAATCCTGTTATGAAGCTGTGCCAGAGATGTCCGGAAACCAATATTCCAGCCAATCATGATGATGAACGTATACCATTTAACGAAGGCGGCCGATCGATGTCAAAAAACACAAAATATAAGTTTTTAGGATCCTCTCTCCTGTTATTCAACAAAAGACATCACAAACTGCACATAACACGTCGCCTGCGTAAACATAATAGGAATTACAATATTTTATTCTCTTGTTGAGGTGCCACTTTATAAAAAAAGTCATCAAAGCAACTGCATCGCTCAAGCGCCACTGCAGGTCAAGCGCCACTGATGGAAAACCGAGATTCGTGCGTGGCCCGCATCAGAATTAAACACGCGAGACAGTGATTGGCAGGGCTAGGAAAAAGATTGCCGCCAAGGACACGGCCGACGGGCGGCGCTCGGAACGCTGGAGCGATGTAACCGCGATCACAGCCAGTTGTTCCACTGAAGAGACTCCGCAGCGACGATGCGGACCCTAATTTAGCCCGGCAAAGACTGGCGTTCATGCAAAATGCATGAGCTAAATTGCTCAGAGGGCACGCAAGTTTAGACGCCACGGCCCTCTTTTGCGTAACACGGGACTGCGCAAAACGAAAACTCGATCGTCCCGCTAAGAAAATCGTTCTATATAGCAAAGTGTGTGCGGATTCGGGCGGAGTGCATATACGAACGTTTCATTTGTCACGGCTTTGTTGGGACTTGTGTGTGCTTGAGCGCGCAGGAGGCAAGTGGTGCAGCCTTTCTTCGACGATGAGGTAGCCCCGCCGCGGTGGTCTAGTGGCTAAGGTACTCGGCTGCTGACCCGCAGGTCGCGGGATCGAATCGCGGCTGCGACGGTTGCATTTCCGATGGAGGCGGAAATGTAGGCCCGTGTGCTCAGATTTGGGTGCACGTTACGGAACCCCAGGTGGTCAAAACTTCCAGAACCCTCCACTAGCTAAGGCGTTTTTCATAATCATATCAGTGTTTTGGGACGTTAAACCCCACAAATCAATCAATCAGTCGACGATGAGGTAACAGAAACCGATCACAGATGCACTGAATTGGAGCTGCTGCAGCCCACCCATTTATTTTAGCCCGTCCTGCTACGATCATAACGTGCGTAGATTGCGCTATATACTAGTTCCTCTGTACTAACATCCTGGAGCTGCCGTATCCATTCATAGATTATAATGCGACTTTGGCTACAGCCCCTGAGTTTCAAAAGACGTTTTCATTTCAGTCATCATTTATTTAAGCCAAAAATGACAAAGCGAATGCTGGCAACGTCTTGTTTCGCATTTTAATTGTGTATAGCGGTTCAAGGAAAAATGGGCGCGTATTCACGAAAGGTTTTCACGCTACGGAGAAATCATCTGCCTATCTCCATGACAGAAGTGTCACCAACGAATGCCGCCAACCAATGGCAAACAACTCTAACAAACAAAAAATAAAGCTTTGTGGATTCGGCCATCGATTGTCTTCAAATGTTTCGTTCTGACTGTTTCGTCTTTACGCAAGAAAAAGCCTCCAAAACCCCAGACACTTAGTATTTCTCCTCATCCTGTTCCATTGAAGTAGGTGGCAGTCATGATTCTACAAAACGCACGCATTGAACGGGGGCAACGGAAGGAAGAATAAATGAAGAACTAAAGCAGAACCGCGACACGCTCAAGCACTTGCACGACGAGGCTTGGGAAAACGGAAGTTCAGCCTCGCTTCCGGAAGGACCACCGTCGAGAGAGAGGAGAGCGTAAGGAGCGCGGCGTGTACATGTATCGTGAGCAAGAAGGGGCCTGGGCTCCCGACTCAAGAGCGTCTAGCTGGCACTCGCCATTGTGGGCCCCGCGGTTCTCAGCAGGGGGGAGAAGCGCCCTCTGCAGCATCCGTTTCTTCTCCTTCACGTATATCGGTCGCATCCGCACGTTCTCCGCCAGCCACCGCTCCTCGACGAGTTCGTTTCCTTTTCTCGGGGAGATGCACTCAATGAAAAAGAAAAAAAAAAAGAGCGCATGTCCCGAGGCCGACTCCTCCTCACCTCGTTCTCCCAATGCTGCGGAATCGCACTTCCGACGGGCAGCAGCTTGTAGAGCGGCATGGGAAGCAACCAGTGGCGCCCTTGAACGACGCGAGAAAACCGCGCAGTTCGCGCCACGAGCAGCTCTCTCGGAAAGGTCAGCGCCAGGCGACGAGTCCCTTTGTCTATCGGCGTGCCGCACTCGTCATGCCAGGAACCGCTTTGTACCTGGTCGCTCGCCTTTGTCTCTTTTCTTCCTTCTCTGCCCCTTCGTTCCCTCTCTCACTCCTTCCTTTCGTTGCTTCGCTCTCGTGCGCGTAAACGAGGTAAAACTCGCGTGCGTTTGTGGACCAAGTTCATTCGGGTCACACTTCCTGACAAAGGAATATTAAATGAGACACGCCAACTCCGCGCTCCTACACGTACGAAGTGCGCGGGTTCGTGGCTTCACTGTCGGTCGCCGAGGAGAAACCGCAGATTTTGTCTAAGGTTATGGTTACGGCAGTCGTCGCCCGCAAAAGTCGCAACAAAAGAAGGAGTTTTCAGACATTCGCGGTGAACTATAGTTCCAAAGCGAATTGCTGGCTGCACCTCGAACCTGCAGTGATACAGATTCGCTCTTTCAGCGAGGCGTTATTGCTGCCCTTAACAATTTCGAAGATTATTCTTACGCAGGGCTCTTGGCGTTTTAGGCTAAGTTACACACAAGGAGGAGGAGGAGGAGGAGGAAAAAAAAAGAAACCTCATCGTAGATGGGCCTGCACTTCAACGACACAGATACTTCTGAATTGATGCCTACGAGAGGTGTTACGCGAGCGTCACTATTATACCTGTTTGTACTTCATTGCCATGCTCCCTACATAACTAATTGTAATCCAAGAGGTTTGTAGAAAAGTGAAAAAACATGCCTTACAAAAGATGGCATCGCTTATCGGTACTCACAGGGAGTTTATAACAGTTTATAGCTGTGCAGCCTCCAATCAAGAAGACAAAAAAAGACATTCATTCAGCGTTTACCAATATATTCCATTAAGCTTCTCAAAAGAGCCATATTAGACCAATCTGTGAACTATATTTCTATATGGGGCCATAGTTCACATCGTTCACTTCGTAAAGGGAATAATGTATGTGATGACTCAAAGAGAAAATCTACTCTTGAAGTAACATTATTCTATTGTAACAAACAGCCGTCAAGTCAGTGTATATATGAAATCCTTCTATTTCTGGGCTAGGACTAAGATCTACATATAGATCTCAACGATCCCTACTCATGCCTTCTAAAGAAAAGTCTCAACAGGTCCCTTCCGGGCGTGCTGCGTGCTCTAAATGGAATCACCCTCGTTCGCTTTATGATGGGCCCGCTGTGGTGGTCTAGTGGCTAAGGTATTCGGTTGGTGACCCGCAGGTCGCGGGATCGAATGCCGGCTGCGGCGGCTGCATTTTCGATGGAGGCGAAAATACTGTAGGCCCGTGTGCTCAAATTTGGCTGCATGTCAAAAAACCGCTGGTGATCGAAATTTCCGGAGCCCTCCACTACGGCGTCTCTCATAATCATATGGTGGTTTTGGGACGTTAAACCCCACATATCTATCAATCAATGAATCAATCGCTTTATGACGCTGAATTTCTCAGAAAACCGAAAATAGAGGCGTGCTGAATAGGCCGAGAACGACTTCCACTTCGCCCGAAACTTGTGTGTGGTAGGTCTATGAGAAAGCTTCACGGAGTTTTTTTTTTTAATACATTAAGACCTACAGACATTAATTGAGAAAAAAAATACACTGCATTAAGCAAGTTAATCTACGAGACACCTCTACGTGTACATAGAAAAACAGTGCAATATATAAATGCTGCCATTACTTGCCCCCGCTTGTATTTCGATGTTATTTTGTTCGCTCATTAAGTTGTTGTTGTTCCTTTTAGATATGGATAAGTTCCAACTGGCTCGCATCCAAACAGTGTAAAAGGGAGCACTACGCGATTCGCACTCGAGTCACACGAGTCCTCTCCGCGAAGGCCGCATTACAGCCGTGCGTGACATTGGCAAAAGCGAGACACGCCGACCGAGTCGGGCACCGCCGCGGGGCGCAGCCTGAGAACGCTCGACAAACGCGCCGTGGGGTCGTTCACTCCGTTCGGCGCGTCACCCGCGCCAACTGAGAAGCCCGTTTGCCCGCAGGGCGGAGGACGTCGACGACTGTCCCCGCGCTCCGAGGCGTTCCGCAACGCCGGCTCCTCCGATCCCGCGCTATCCTTCATTTGCAAGCGCTACTGCACGCTGCCCCCGACGACTTGTCTGTCCCCTACAGGCAGGGCGTACGGACTCACGACGACAACGGCAGGGAACGCGTGTGCCTCCGCGTCATCGGCGATTGGCTTTTGTCCCTCCGCCGCGACCCGTGGTCGCTCCACTTTTCCGAACGAGACATTCACAAAGGCTTTTTGCTCGACGTTCTGTTTTGTTTTCAGCCGCAGCCGACAGCACTCGCTTCTTAAAACGAGCCATTGACTGCGGCTTCTGCGCGGAGGCCAGGCGTTACCGCCGTGACTGGTAGCAGATAAGACAAAGATAGTCCCGTTCCAATGCCAAGTTCACCGCCGCTTTCTGTGCTGGCAAACAAAAAGAAAGGAAACGTTGCTCCCTATGCAGTGCATGCGACCTAATTGTCCATACCTCAGCGTCTTACCATTCTTAGGTATACCACTCAGGGAATGTTACGCGCCACGGGGCTTCGTGAGGTACTTACTCTATATAAGAGACGCACAAGAGTGCAGGGCATACGTCTTGGAGAGGCGCAGTGTAACACGACTTTCTGCTGTTGACATATTGTCTATGCCAACGTGCCAGTGTTTTCTTTTGAAACAATTATAGCGTCGAACACACAACTAACGCTGCTGTTTCAGAGTGGTGACCGTAAATCTAGCTTTAACTGTCTGCTCCAGTAGGCTTTTATTAAATAGCCCATCCATTGAATAACTGCCAAATATATGTGGAGAGTAATCGCTAAAGCATCGTGAGGGTAGGCTCATAGCATATAGTATGCAAAAGTCTCTTTGGGAAGTGCCGTTTCCTATTGGCCAGCTGTATTCGCTAATCGCGTGTACCACATTGTGATTGGCTGAAATAGTCTCTTTCTTGCAAGAGGTTTTTAGAATATGGGCTCAAGTCACCTCATCTTCCTGTTCACTAAAGCGCCTCAAGCCCATGAAAAGTTCGAAAAAAAAAACTATCGTGACAAGTTAAAACAAACCAACGCCAGAATTTCCGGAAACGAAAGATTTGACAAGATTGCAAATGACGCGTGTAAGCATTCCTTCACTCACCAATCAGCCAAAGTAATTAGTTTTGTACTTGTGCATAAGTAGAGGGTTTTTCTGCTGTTGGAAAGGGACAAATGAAAGCCCCTTACCTGACAATTCGCTCGTTCACTTCCGCACTTCGGAAAGTTACATTTTATGTGTAGAATAAATCACAATAAACCCAGTGCACAATGAATTTCTCTTTCTTTTGTTCTTGCATTATTGTGTCATCGTCGTCTGTGGTTAGCTGTCCAGACCGAAGAATGTAGGCGACGTTTGTTCGTTTTTTTTTCTCATTCGGAAGCCGCCCAAGCAAACTTCAGTCCTCCAGGTAGCATGGGTAGCTGCGAAATTAGGTGACCAATGACAGAGAGATGAGTGCGCTGCTGCTCTCTGCTATGTTGCAGGGCCATTTCATTTCCGACGAACTGTCAACGAAGTCGTTTCTCTCCCACGCGCCTTCAGCCTAATTCATTTTTTTTTTTCAAGTGCACTGGGCCACCACGTTTAGCCCCTTTTCCACAGAAGATGCGTGCGACATGCGGGAAGCGTACATACGCGGAATTTCGAGTTTTCCAGTTACCCGCGTCTTGCCCTTTGGTCTCTTGGGAGCGCTTCCGTCCCGTCGTGCAGGCTTCGTCAGTACGGTGAAAGATCGTTAACTTGACCTAGTGAACTTGAAGGCAGTCATACACTCCAACATATACCGAAAAAAAAGGAGAAGAAGAAAAGGTAGCACGGCAAGAATGCTTTAATCAGCCTTTCGAAATATGGTCATTTTAACGCAGCGTTGCCAAATGTTAGTCACTCAGAACCTTTGTAATGGAGGTCATGTGGTTTAGTCAGAGTAACCATATATGGCAAGGCTACATACCCGACGTCATTCTTCACCATGCAGTCACGGGATAGCCGTAGTGCAACACAGGAGCGTCTGCGTGTGCATAGCAACTTAATGCGCATCACCATGTGATATACGTACATATCTGTTGCAACCATGCACGCTCTACAGTAATAAAACCGCAGAACACCGTATCTACTTCGCACGCTTCTCAAGCTGGACAGAGTTTTTAGTCAGCGCACAGAGTTCGAAATCTGATAGCTGGCATTGACCCCGCGTGATCATGAAAGTTCGTGGCTTCACTTGCTCAGAAGGTGCTGTCACGGTGTGAGAGTAGTTGAACTACCTATATATACCACATAAGCACGTGCAAAGCGGCCATGTAATGCTCGTGAGACACACATATACCATAGTGAAGTCGATACGCGTTGTAACTACGGATCGAGTACGCACGACAGCGCGTGCAGCTATTTAAACTTGGCCCGGGTGGCAAGCGCTCACGCTATAGTATAGTGCACGATAGTCTGCGACTCTTCTCGAGATCGAGCCCCATCGCCACGGAGTCGTGATACGGCCAAGCTGCACGTGACACGACTGCGCCGCGTTCTTTTAGAAGGTCAGCGCGCGGCCGGACGATGGCTGGCCCCGAGTCCATCGATCGCACGAAGTCCACTAGACAGCGATGCAATCTCTTTAACTTTACCAGAACGCATACACGCGACGCGCCTGCCCCATTTCAATCCCATTTTGGGCATGGCCCCGTACGTTTCGTCATGCACTCAATGTTTGTTCTATATGCGCAACCGCAAGCTGTGCAGCGGCGGCTTGATACGCGTGCAAAGGACCCCTGTACATACGCTCACGAACTTTGCGGTATGCCATGCACGCCGACGTAGTTCTCGAATGCCCAGATAGCGATATACACCACAATGTCTGCTATAGTTACGCGGTTGCTGAAAGCGCTGTTTCACTGATTACGGCACTCCGTGAAAACATAACAAGTGTGCGTCTATTGTTAGCGCACTGTCACTTCAGTTGTTATTCTTCCGCACATTTCCCTTATGCTCCGATTCTTATAAATACACTTTCGTACATGCTCGTCGTTTAGGGGCTAAAAAAAGATCTTGCTTCCCTTGATTGTTCACCAACTATAATATGCGCCTAACTATTAGTCTGCGCTTGTAAAATGACAAAGGTCACGCTGCATATAAAGGCGCTGACGCAGTTGCTTTCGTTTTTACACGTGCGTAAGGTTCAAACTTCGACGTAACCACTCGCTTCTTGCACGGATGTGCAGAAAAACGCGAAGTTGGTTTGCCACGCAACCATGCGAAGCCTGCTGTATGTGTTTCACCAGAGCCACGTACACACGAAAGAAGTTGCAATAATTTGCCATGGCTTGCTTACTATCTACGATTCTCGTTTTCCTTTCTTTTTTTCGTTCTCGAGTAACCCAAGCTTCTCTTTCACGTTGGAATCAGGGACTGCATCGCTCAGTCCGTGCTCAACTGGGCGTGAATGCGGCTTCAGTGGTATGAAAATTAGGTGCCTTTTGTGTATCAATTTATTCCTGTTACTGGTCGTGAATCATGTCTGCCAGCCTCGAATCTGGGCGGTGTCAACAGCGCGCATCACGCCGAAAGCTGTGGGGTCACGTACAAATAACACCGAAAGTCACCATCCCGAGTTCTGCCGAATTACAACGTGAGCTTTATATATACGTAGCAAAACTCCACAGTGTTCAGTTACAAGATCGCGTGCCGTGGGCGCAAGACTTCGTCCTTTGCTGACCTTTTTCATGACATCTAATATGCACTGCTCACACATTAAGGTTTATTCAAACACGATTAAGGGTTATTTCGCAGAAGGATATACTAATAATCCTTCTGCTCTAAGAAGCTGTCTCCGTTCATTCACAAAAGTCTGTAGTTATTGAATCATTTCACTAAAGAAAATGCAGCTCACTTGTGAGACACCCGATTTTGCCCGACAAAACGGCAACCTGCATCATCATACACCTTCTTTAACACTTAAGAAACGGAATTCTTGTAGAATGCACGAAATTACCTGTTTGCAGCGGGTCACGGCCAATGAAACACTGACAGCCTCATCATCGTAGGCCTATCTACCTCTTTTTTTTTTTCAATCAGCTGTGCGTCCAAGTGCGCTGGCATACTGTATACACGCATGTCCCCCGCTTTGTGCTGATTAACTCTCGTTTTGCGCCTGCATGTGTCACTCATGAGGCAGTGAATTAAAGGCTAGAGCATGGCGAGAGACCGGCCTACCTCTTTAGCTTTGCCTGCACAAGACTCAAACAAAGTTAGTCGCCACTCCGCTGTATAGGAAAGCTAACAAACAAACAGATCGCCTATGTGAACAACGTGGTCTCGTTTCACACATATCGCTGGCGACGATAGTGCTCGCGGCGTTTAAGGGTTGGCATTATTGATGGCGCCGATCAGTGGAGTAGCGCGCTGATTTTCTCGCATAGTTGAGCGGATCGCGTCTCCGCCCCGAAGTGGCAGGCGAAGCGCGAAGGCACGGAGTCTCCGACGGATGCGGAGCACTTCCGCTTCGTCGTCGCTGATCTGAGTCGGAGTGACGCGGCTCGTTAGCGCCGGGGCCCGATCAGGCCAGCGACGTCGGCTGCCTGGACCTGCTCCTCTTCAGGAGCCTGCTCGAGCGCGTCGCCAGCGGCTCGGCCACCCGTGTCGCCGTCGTCCAAGCCCCGGCCGTTGGGGTCCTCCTCCGGACAC
Source organism: Rhipicephalus annulatus (assembly GCA_013436015.1). Classification (NCBI taxonomy): domain Eukaryota; kingdom Metazoa; phylum Arthropoda; class Arachnida; order Ixodida; family Ixodidae; genus Rhipicephalus; species Rhipicephalus annulatus. The sequence continues at coordinate 28,762 of WOVY01000734.1, forward strand.
CGGTACACAATCGCCCCACCTCTCTGTATGTTGATATGGCAGTGCAGGCGAGTGCCCTGGTGCGTGTTTCGAGTTTGTTGTAAGCCTGCGCTGCCGCTTACACTGATGTGAACACTATTCAAATAGGTTTTGTTCAACCAAGAGGTCCGAGAGCCCCAAAAATCTCGTGGGGTGATTAGGCGGGATCTATATTAATCGAACTCGCTCTTCGGGACAACGCCTCTTACCACGCCTTAAGCATGCGCTATTACTGCATTACTCTATGACGCTATTTCCCAGCTAATAGCCAAGCACATTCGATGCGTGATACAGCAGGCGAATCAGCATTAATGTGCAGAAAATATCGAGCAGCACTCGAAACGTGGCACGCTCTTGCAGCGCCGCGCGTGTGCAACGACTGGCCGCAGTCGCCGCAGTGCAGCGTGTAAACGCGATTCATCTCTCGCGCGTGCCGAGAAGTGCCGCATCGGTTATGTGCGCGCGACGGCTTCCGGGCGAGATGATGGCCGAGGGACGTCGCCGACCGCTGTGGCTGGCGAAGCGCTCCGGTCGTGTTCACGGCTCAAGTCGCCGGGCGGTCACGCGCCGCTTGACAGCGCGTGGACAGGAGATTCTCCATAGAGCGTCGTCGTCGTTGTCTTCGTCGCGCTACGCAATGTCAGGGTTGACAAGAACGGGAGAGGGCCCGTATGTAGTAGAACGGCTGGAGGAAGGGCGTGACTCCCAAACCAGAGCGACAACTTTGGCCGTATATACGCTCTGGAATGCGGGACCTCCATACACGTTTCGGAAGAGCTGACAAATACGCGCTCCACGGAGGAGGTCAGCGTGCTCGCGTATTGACAGTATCGCAGTGTCCCCCCACCGCCAAGGGGCTGCCATCTCGATCTGTTTCGTGCCGCGCGTTACCTTGATTCTTCGTGCGCTGCAAGGGCTTATTCTGCGCAAGGTCATTGACCTGGCTCGCCTCGATCGAGTTCGTCCCCTTTCAGTACAGATCGGAGGATGATCGTGCTCGGTAATGCAAGATGGAGCTTCTGAAGCGTGACCACAACACGGATGCTTTTTTTTTTCTTAAACTGCCTTATTGTAGACTCCAATTAAGCTATTCTTCTCGAACCGCCAATAATACCTAACGCATGTTGCTAACAGCGTCTTCGCGACAAGTATCCCTACTGAAACGTTCCGTATGCGATGTCCAATAATTCCGTATGTTTCTATAAGAATATTACGGAAATATATGGAAAATATATAGGAAACATATGTATTTTTTACGGAAACATATGGAATTATTGGACTCGCATACGGAACGTTTCAGTAGGGATATTTTGCGAGACATTGGAACAGTGACTAATATCTCAGTGGATTGAAAAACTCAGCCTTTGCAACTTCTTATAGGCCTCACTTGTTTCGGTGTAAAATTTTCTCGTGCACATTTCAATTATGAGGAAACAGTCTTCGCTCAGTATGATGTACTTCTCAACATTTCGCGAGGAAGAAAAAAATGACTTCAGTATTTGTGAACATTATTCTGCTAAAAATGCCAACTAATCGACATTTCCGGCATAGATGCAACATGTGTTACACGGTAAAACAATTTGCGATTTTAGCAGGACGTGAAAAAAAATTAAAAATAAACGTGTGCTTCTTCTGCCACATGCTTAAGTTTCTGAGCAACCAGTGAAAGCTCCCTTCCTTTAGTCGTCGCATGATCTTGAACGACAGAACTGTGAACACGCTGATCGAACATTCCAACTTGTCTTTCCTTTTTTTTTCATGACAATTAGCACGTAGTATGACTATGGACACCATATAAAAGAAAGGCATCGTGCTGAAAATTTATATCTTGTATCACTTTTCTTTTATTCAGTTCGTATCCTACGAATAGCTATTTTTTTGCGTATGTCACAGCTGCACATTGGTTTTTCGGGAGTCCGCAAGATTGAGAAAGGTTATCGACTGAGAATATTAGCCACCCACTTAACTTTAGCACTTAGTTGCGATGTGCTGAGTCACTGTGATTTGAGTTGTCTATTGATTAGGCCACGTTGCACGCCTGGATAGTGTATATGGTAAATTATTATTTTTCTAAAACTTTTCTAAACATATGTAATTGTAGCGTTCTTAGGAATGACTCTAGATCTTGTTCTAGTGCGGTTGGCTACCGCGGAGTCTACCTCCGGCAGCCAGCGAGACAAGCTACTCGGAGAAACCGCCTGTATCCTTAAACAGGCCTGGGGCTCCTTGTTTAGGGTCGCATAGTAAAATGAAGACCCTTCATAAGTTTCACAGAGAGCGAAGTATGGTGCATTCCCAACAAAATACACTGGCCTTTAAAAAGTAGAATTCACCAGCACCAGATGTCACAACACGGCTGTTCAGATCTCGTGTTAACATTCTGTTTGACAAACTTGAGCCCTTCATAAAACCAAAGAAAACGGAAGAACGGAAGTTAAAAAAAAAGTATCACCGAATACTGTCAGAGCATCTCAGAATGAAAACTCATGCACTCTCGCTCTCTATGTGAACCTCCCCAATGCGGTATTCGGAATCGAATTAGCGACAGATCGGTCGCCGGGCCGAATCGACTCTGGAGCGCGGCGGGCAGTTCCGGCGTTGCGGGAGGGGGACACGCTGCGCTGCGCAGTTCCAGTGAGCGTCGCGAATCCGCCAACGGCGAAAGGATGCGCTCGCGCCGCCGAAGTCGTGCAGAGAACGGCGCGCGCTTCCCGGCAGCAAAACAAGCGGTATTCCTTTATCATCATCTGTCTTTTTTTATCTTTACTTCTTCTGGCAGTCGTGCGGCACCCGCGGCCATGTTCGTTCCACGCTACCTCAGGTCGGCCACCACAGTGCCGAGGGGGGAGACCTATAACACTGATTGCTGCACGCGCCTACCTTGCCCCGTGCGCGTGCCAGGCCAAGACGGAAGTGTTATCGCGGTGCGCTTCCGCGGCCGAGCATCGTGCGACCTGATGATGGTGTTCCGCTTTTACGCGCCACGCAGTCTCCAGGTACGAATTCGGCGTGGGATAAGAAAAGAAAGACGAATAACCCGCAGCGTCTCGTTCGGCAGGCATCATTGCGCATACCTCCCCCCCCCCTCTCTTCCCTTTCCTTCAAAACCACCACACTCCTAGCCCCCTTTTTCTAACGGCAACGACGGGGAAGAATGCAGCGGAGGAAGTCGCGATCCGAAATCAGCTCGCATGCTGCATCAAAACGTGTCACTCTTCGATCAGGTTCAAGCGAGAAGCACGAGGCACGCTCTCACTCTCTTTTTTTCTCTCTCTCTCATAATGTGTTTTTGTGTAGGAGATGCATCCGATTGAAGGGCGTCAGAGAGACAAAACTCTTGGGGGAGCTTTCCGTGCTATCGGATTGAAGATGTTTTCATAGTACTTTGCGGAAGTACGGTCGCGAAAACATTCAACGTGAATTAAAAATAACGAACTCCACCACTGTCTCTATCGGTCAAGGTTAGGTGCATTGATGGCAGTGGCGCAACGTTTTTTTATCTTAATTTTTACTTACGCGAGTATCACAAGGGCCAACTAAACTGGATGCACACGTGGTGCTTTTTTATTATTATTCACGCAACCGACTTGCGCAAGCTTCTGTCCTTGCGAACAACTGAATTTCGATTGGGTAAAATTTGTGCATGTTCCCCAATACAATATGTATTGACCGCGAAAACACGAGATTTTTAAACCATCACCACACACGTACTAAGTGATCTCTAGATGGCACTTTTAAGTGAATATTTCCATTTAGGAAGTTGCAGCTAATCCGAGCTTTTGTCAGCTTCTATGAACGTCCTAAACAACATTGACAGAAACCTCACAGGACAAATAATGTCTCAAGATGACTGCAGTTGTATTGAGCCGCTCTTTTTCCTAAATAAGCGACGAAGCAGCACCGACCAAGGCCTTCGCTCTTGAAAGGATTCGTCTGAATCTCGCATTCTTGTTTTCTGTCGAGCCCAGAGGGAAAACTCTTGCAACTACTTTCTTAACCAATATCCTTAGCATTTACATATACCGAAAAAAGCATATATGAATGCACGTAGTTTAATTGGACAGCTTCATCGAAGTCATTCATATTTGGAACGACATTTCAAATGTGTTTGTTCAAATAGCCTTCAACGTGAACGAAAAAAAAAAGATTCATAAAGCCGTAGAAAAACTGGAAAAGTGGTGTATCATAAAGCCGATGTAATAGCCCCGAATCAACGCGAAAAGGTTTTTTTTATTTACAATGTTAAGCCACTGCATTGAAACTGGCAGCTGTTAATGAATCGGTACCTAAATAAGTTCGCTCGAATGATGTCTCACTCACACAGACCAAGATAATCTTTACATAACTGAATGAGGACAGCAGACTAGGACCCTCGACCATTCTTCTTCGGGGAACAGGACTGAGACGACAGATAGATTGAGAGTGATCGATGAGGCGGCCTCCGCGCATACAGGCATGCAGCTTCTTTTTGTCCCTCGGCGACCGAGACCGGGCTTTGTTCACCCAATGAGGCTGGCCTACTGGGCACCCATCCAATGCCGTCGTTGACCTGTCGCATTTCGCACAAAGTGACGACGATACAGCACCCTGCGTGGATAGCCGACTATAATGGATCGGCGATCAGTGTACGCTGTGTCATTCTTTCTTGTTGGTTGTTCTTTATTTCCTTCTTTCTCGCATCAACACCAACGAGAGTGAACACAATGAAAAATAAACGGATAAAGACAGCCTTAGAGTCTTTGAAGCATTTTGATCTATACCGCCATGGGGTGGAAAGATAGAGAGATGAATAACAAAGGCAGGGAGGCTAACCAAGCTTCGACTCGGTTGGTTACGCTACATGGGGAGAGGGGTGAGTGGGAACAACAGATAATATAGAGAAGAAACAATACGAGTAAGACTGCGCGAAAAGGCAACAAACCAAAAGAATAAATAGGAAAGGAAACAAAATATATTTGTCAGAAAATAAAGGTTACTTCGTACTTTGAAGTAAGATATAAGTACTACGTAGTAACATTTACCGAGTGTGACCTATAAGTCACACTCAATAAGAAATTTTTTTAAAACGTAATTCACAATTCTTTTTTTCCGTGAGGGCTGACAACTGGTTGATCGGCGCCTTCATCAATAAAATTTCTGACACTACGATTGGTTGGTACCTACAATTACGAGAAGTGACAGCGAGAGACCCAGGACCAAATTCGCGAAGCTTTTGGTTCGCCGTTGTTCCCTGTGATGGACTGGAATGACTGGCTTTTTTTTCTCTGAAAGAGCTCTAACGGAAGAACGTTTCAAGAATACGGGCCTTTATACAGGGCTAAAGAATCCCCCAGATGGGCAGAATTATTCCACAGCCCACCCACCATGGCATGCCGCATAAAACACCGTGGTCGTCAAAATCCAAATACTAACATGGTCCCTTATATTTAAATGCGAGCCCCGGGACTGAATACGTGAGGCTTCATTTTAGCCATCATTTGTCATTATGGAACTGTATGTTTGGCAAAATCGTTCTCATTGTGACGATTCTTCCATTTGTTTTTTTTTTGCGATTGCAATTGTTTTTACGAACCACTATAGCATGCGCAACGATAAAGGAGATTCATTAGGTCGTTCGGACGCGTTCGGATCCCGGCTGCGGCGGCTGATTCCGATGGAGGCGGAAATGTTGTAGGCCCGTGTGCTCAGATTTGGGTGCACGTTAAAGAACCCCAGGTGGTCGAAATTTCCGGAGCCCTCCACTACGGCGTCTCTCATAATCATATGGTGGTTTTGGGACGTTAAACCCCACATATCAATCAATCAATCGTTCGGACGCGACAGTAACAGATCGTACATAAGGACACACACCAAAGAGCCACGATGGATGAGGTGACAGTGAAAGCTACAACCTACAAGAAACAATCGTAAGATTACGAACCACGAGTGTTTGATGGTTCTCGCTCGATCCACCCGTTGAATGATAAATGTCCGCTCAGCCCTCACCAGACGGAGGCGTCATAACTTCCGGAAGAAAGGGCATGTGCGTGTCAAAAAACCGAACGAGAACGACATCGCCGAATACGCGAGAATACGCGCCGAGTCGGGCGTATTTACGAGATTGTTACAGGCTGTAGCTAAAAACGGGGACCACACTGTCACTTGGGAGCGCTGCTCGCGAAAAAAGGGCGTTCGAACTTTCGTGGGTCGTGGCGAAGGTGCAAAAGCAAAAGAGAAGGCAAATAGCCGTACAACGCGGAAGAGCAGAGCCGAGGGCGCGGCGCCCTCGAGCGAAGCCATCATCAGGCGGTGCCAGTTCGTGTCACGCGGTTCCCACCTCGAACACTTACCGCATATAAGCTTATAGCGTATATGCGCGTGCTCGAGTAGCGCAGTGTCTGCATCCACGGCGGCCAATGGCGCCGATGGGCACGTTTCTCGAGAGCTACGTCGAAAATAGCCGACGCACATTATGAGTACACAGCGATCGCTTTTTTTTTTCGCTCCCCCTCGACTCACGACTTTCGCTTCTTTTGTGCGACCGCTTCTCGAATTCGTGGCCCCGCCACGGTCGTCCTCGTGCGTACATAGCAGAACACACGTGTGCATGCCAGAGATGCAGACACTTTCCATGTTGAAGCCGTCAGCGAGCGAGGTAAAAAAAATAAAAGAATATAAGATGGAGATATGGGAGGCGTCAAGTTTTCTGTATGCCTAGTCTCCCACGCAATGCAGGAAAAGTGTACACGCGTTCTCTGTGTACAGCGGGGAAACGTGTCGAGCTTTGTGTCGGCGAAGTAGTGTTTTGGCCATGACCGCGGAGAGAACGAGATGCCATGGAAAGCATTTTTTCGTCAAGTGCTGTCGTGTGTGCGTAAGCGAACCGCGGGCGCCGAATGCAGAAATTCGACGCCATGAACTCGTCGTCGTAAGCGTCCTACTTCGTAGCCTGCCACCATTTCGCTTAGACGGGCGCCGTCACGATAAGAAGAAAAGCGCCCAGATTTGTGCTATTTGGGAAGAGTTTACTATGGAAGCAGCACGTATATTGAATGTACACAGTGGTAACCACCCAGCCGCGGTGGTCTAGTGGCTATAGGTACTCGGCTGATGACGCGCAAGTCGCGGGTTTGAATCCCGGCTGTGGCGGCTGCATTTCCGATGGAGGCGGAAATGTAGGCCCGTGTGCTCAGATTTGGGTGCACGTTAAAGAACCCCAGGTGGTCGAAATTTCCGGAGCCCTCCACTACGGCGTCTCTCATAATCATATGGTGGTTTTGGGACGTTAAACCCCACATATCTATCAGACAGCGGTAACCATTTAAGCGGACTAATATCATTCGCATACATCACTGCGTAGCGTATAGGAAATGTTGTGCACAAACAATATTCAACACATCGGAGGCACTCTTTTAGGCCGCGTTGATTTTAAAGCGGTGCGGAAGCGCCCGTGTCAACAACCCTTCGAATTCGTAAGTGCAGAACTTCTGCAGGGACTGCATACTGCTTTCACCTTTCAGAGTCTGTCCTCTACATTAAAAAAAATCACCTTAACATTTGTAAATACCTAATAGAACGGACATTTCGCTAATACCATTTGCGAATGTGCATCTTGTCAGCCAGCGCTTCACTGTCATGCGGATTTCTATCATGAGCACCGAGCATAAAAATCGCCTTCGAATGAGAATTTTTATACATTTAGGGTAGGGTGAGGTAAAATGAGACACGGGGCAAAGCGCCACATTTTGAATTCGCTGACTTCTGTATTCAATACAAAAATTACTTTGGTTTGTTTCTAGTTTCCAGCGATAAGTGCTGCTCTTTGTCTACCTTTTCATGTGTAAATGTTCATGACTGCTCACTGCGTTCCCGTGGGAAAAATTACGCGGCTGGTGTCAGTGTGTTTGTGGCCTGTGAAAAAGGAGTGAAATTCTGCTCGGCCAAATATTCGGAATCGTGCATGAAGCTACTCCTGCGACAGTGGAGCAACGTAAATATTTATTTCATTAATTTAGACTACGAATACGAGCTACGTAACACCAAAAGTTTAGTTCCTTTGGGGGCCGGGGACAAAGCGGAAATTTCTTTGAATTCTGGCATGTGAGAAGGGCAAAACGCGACATCCAATTGCCTTAGAGAGTGTCTTCTCAATTGAACCATTAGCTTACACTCCTTATATATTCTATTTTTTCTGTTTAGGATGGTTTGTACATAGAATAAAATATCATGTAGAGCTTCCTGGGAGGAAAACGACATGAAAAAGCACAGATTGTCGTTCAGGACATGACTCCCACCATTCGCGCTACACCGGGGCTTTTCCATGTTTCCAAGGATGCCCTCAAGAGACGCATAAAAAATGGCCAAATCTCCAAACCAAGTCGCTCACAAACACGTCTTCGGAATGAGCTCTAACGACGTCTCTGCAATACCGTAATTGTAAAAAAAAAAACAAGAGCTAGAAAATGTGAATCTAGCAGTTTTAAATTGATTGCCTCAGTAAGTCAGGCGAACGCAATCAAAAGCCATGAAACACCTGAGCGGTTCTCTGTGCATTAAAATAGCAAAAAGAGGTGAAAAACATACATAAAAACATATATAACCTCCAGTTTTTTTTAATTATCTAATAAGGTGCAAGCGTTCAACAAAATACATCGTTAGCACAAAGAAAGACTGGCAGGGTTTGATTTGCAAAGAGTTTCGGAGCAACATAACACTGTGTTCTGTCTAGATTCAATGTGTGGAGTCCAAGGACTGGGCTCCTTAGGATTGTATAAGGGCACACGGAGTGAATTACAAGTCTTTCTACTGCAAAAACTGAAGGAATATTTTTTTCCACTGTCTTTTTTTTTGCCCCACGCAGCACCTCGTTTTGCATCGCTGGTTGGGGCAAACTGGAGTTTTTCTACTTATTTTAAAATAATGTTTTGAACGGTGGCAACATGGCAATATTTGTGTAGCACATACATTTTACCCAAAGGAAAGTTTCTGCACTGATGTTTAATTCAAAGAAGTGAAATAAAAATAAACATTCACTATTTTATATATTTGTATTTTACCCTACCCTACCTTATATAAGTACCCCGAATACAGACCCTGAATTCCCTGAGGCTCGAGAGCACCGGTCAGCGACATATACGCACGTATGCTTCAAAAAAAAAGCCTATTGCCGACACACTAGCCTGCGTACCCTTCACGACGCACAAAAGCTCAAATACGAATATTAATGGAAATGGCATTTAGATGAAAGCGAAAAATATGCAAGGAAGCGATTCATGTTGTCATGAATTCGCAGAACTTTCCTAGTTGCGCGATACTCACGAATGGGCACCGGTGCGGCGACTGTTTCTTTTGATCACGCTAATCGCAATCAGGGTCAACACACGCCGAGTGCCATTCAGCCAATGAGCACATACGACATTTTGTAGAAGAGTGCATGTCCTCGTTCGTCGTCCTTTATCCATCTCTCCAGCGTAGAGCAGCGGTTCTGATGCGTTCCCGTAGTCGTATACTATGCAGCAGTGATTCTTATCAGACTATCTTTATTTCCTATCCTCTATCCAATGAATACAAGAGATGCGGATTCAACCAACTACGACGTGAAAAGAAAAATGAAGAAGAAAGGAGCTATAGCAAATTGCGGCACTTCATATTAATGCACGTTCCCAGACATATTCTTTGCGCTAAGGTAACTTTTAATCAGACGCGACCGCTCGGATACGAAATGGTGCAGCCCGGTCTAAGCGAGGCCTCGGAAAGACTGGTTTGAAGGAATGTCCGCGTCCCAGATAGCATCCAACGAACGATCCTCCACGCTGCTCCCACTGGGAGCTTCGACGAGCCTCTATATGTAGCCTTCATGTTGCAACTAAACTCGTTCTCAAACCGCCATTAACCGCATGACCCCAAATACATCCTCGAATGCCTCCAGATGTGCGCTTGCTTCCTGAAGATCCGAAACAACAGCTCGCTATGCGCCGATCCGACAGCAGTGATTTTGGAAGCTGGCGTAGAAGGAAGCATCGACTCCTCATTCGGATCACTGTCTTTGAGGTGTCTAGAACACCAGCAAAAAAGAAATAATGGTGAGTGGATTATAAGCGATTCTGACCTGCCAGCGGGACGTTCCGTATACTATAGGCGCCAAAACCTGCACGGACCTCACTCCTGTTGTTCACGGGCGGCCATCGTGGAGGCCCAGGTCCACGGATGCGTCGACTCGGCCTTCTCCCTCACTTATATATAGGAAGGGCATGCCAGCAAGGGTCACGGCGTCAGCTCATCGTGTCTTCCTTGCGCCATTCACCTTCAAAGGACGGCGCCTCAAGTTCCACCCCGCATCGAACATTTACAGGAGGCTGTCCGCAAGTGTGCCTATGGGCTCCGACGGCGGCGCCGAAAAGACAAGTCGTCATTACGCGCCATATTTTACAGCCGCCGGGTCGGCGCTGTTGCGTAGCGTACCGCACGCGCGATACGGCCCCCTTGGTGGCCCCGTATGTTGCGCGGCCGACACTTCTCGCACCAAGGTGGCGCCCAAGCCGCCGCCGCTGCAGCATCCCGTGCGCGCAACACGTGTGCTCTTCTCTCGCACGGAGAGGACGCCGCTAGGATGCACAATGCGCCCGCGAGCCGAGGTCCTTCGACCGGCCAGCCATTAATTTAAAAGCAGCCCGGCCCGCTGCTGCTCACGTCGAACGAGCGCTGCCAGGGCCGAACGGGGTCGTCTCTTCAGCGCTCTGAAAACAATAAGTTCGAAGCAGCACCGGTCGCCGTTCGTTTTCTATATATTTTCCTTCTCGTCCCATTGCCATCGCCGCGAAACGAGGGCGTCTTCTCGCTGAGACCGGCCACACGGCGGGCGCGTTATGCGGCCCGCTCCACGAAGGCCCCCACGGCGAGAGTGAGTCCCTGAGCGAGCCGCTGTTTCGGACTCCCCCGCGTGAAGACACCGTGGGAGAGGAATCCTTTCCGTTGCTCCGGCAATCAACCCTTTGTCCGTGCGCTCTCCCTTGTTCTTGAGCCGAAGAGCGAGCACGCTTCGATTGAGCCAGCGACGACGCCCGTGCAAGGGCTGCAGCCGCGTCGGGGGTTTTTTCGCTAACGGTTGTCTCTGTAATTGATCTGCGCGCACCTCCCTTGTTTTGCGAGCCGTCCGTCCGGCAGCATCTTGCACGCCGCGGGAGAAAGGCCCCGTTGTCTTCTCGATTACGGCATGCCCTGGACGCCGAGCGTGACTGCGTGCTCGCCGTGCGCTTCTAGAAGCCAAACTGCAGCGCGAACGCCGGACACTGGTGGAGCGTTGTGCACGCTATATGGGCAGTTCTATCGCTCTAACGAATGAGTGGCGGATCGGTTACGGCGGTGTTTCGTGGTTACCTGGCAGCAGCGGCTCACGCCCTCCTTCGCAGGAGGCGACGATGGCCCCTGTTACGACATGAGGGTTACGGGTCGCAAAGATTCTTGACTTCATTTGCAGGCTAGGTAAACCGCTTCGCTAAAATCGCGAAAGCGACAGCAGCTGCAACTGTAACAGTGCAACATGATGCAACAGTTTTCGCTATCGAAGTGCATAAGCGACTGCGGAAGAAGTGCTTACGGGAGCCACATGAGTTAGGGTACGGTCTGCTGCTCGAGCCTTTACAGCGGTTACCTTTCACGAGCGATATTTTTTATGGGCAGAGGTCAGCCTAGCTAGCATTGTTTGTGCCCTTGAACTGTGTGGACAAAAGCAGGGACAAAAACTAGAACATTTATACAGAACGCAGCGTGATTTTTTCCATTCATTTTGTCCTTCCTCTTGGCCTGTTCCAATTCGGCATTACAGACAATTACAATAAATCTCGCGCTCTTAAATAGAGAGCGAGTATTTCTACAAACGCGCCCATCACACACTTAGTGGATACCATCTTTCGTTCGCGCCCTATTCTGTATTTGGCGCCTTGAACTAAAAGACGTAGATGGTTCATTGCACTGAAAAATTTGCCTAACATACAATAATAGTTATATGCTGTTCACTGCTAATAAATATACACTTTACCTTGCCTTTACAAAGAACTTCCACAATACAGTTATTGAATGTTTAATAGACCTATAGTTCTTTTTTTATAGCCCGGATGAGGGTGCACTGAACACAGGCAGCGCACGCCACGTAATTATCGGACATATATAGCGCTCTTCCAGTATACCCTTCGTGAATATAGTGCACGTACACAAAGTTTAAGCGTATGCATGAATATCAAGTTTACCGTAATAAAAAAGCGAATTCATGAACAATCGGCTGTTCTCTCGAATGTCCACCTGCTCCCATTATCTCGCGTCCGTTGACAATTTGTATTATTGTTTTTACTTAAGAAGCACAGAGAGAGACTTGTCCATCAGTATTCTTTCGCTCTCGTTCAATGCCACAAGTATTGATTGATACGTGGGGTTTAATGTTCCAAAATTATCATATGACTATGAGCGACGCCGTAGTGGAGGGCTCTGCAAATTTGGAGCAGCTGGAGTTCTGTAACGTGTGCCCAAATCTGAGCACACGGGCCTAGAGCATTTTCACCTCCATCGACAATGCAGCCGCCGCAACCGAGATTTGATCCCGCGACGTGCGGGTCAGCTGTTAAGTACCTATAACCACCATGGCGGGGCTCAATGCCACAAGTAGGCGCAAAGAAGTGTTGCTTGTGCAATGTTCACTATTTCTTGAATTGTCGCAAGTAACGTGAATCGAGCGTATACAGTACATTATACTGAAGGTGGGTGACTGCATGATGTTTGAATGCGCGGCCGCGCACAAGCATGCCGTCCAGCATTGCTAATACGGCGTTCCGTACAGCGCAATGTTTTTATCCGTACAGCGTTCCGTACAGCGCAAGTTCAGCTTCAACGAATGGTCCCACACAGAAAAAAAAAAAAAATATGGGGTTCGCTTTTGAGATGCAGCGGGTGCCGACATTTTCGTCTCGAGAACTAGCGATGCGCGAATGCGTTGCAGAAATAATTTCAAGACAACGAGTACATCCCCTAAGGAACGAGCACACATGCATACGCAAAATGCCGAAAACTTTTCCCCGGGGGCTTCGAAGGGCTTGCGCGTAACTTCTTCAACCTCCCTCTCCTCGACCCGTCGCGTGTAGCTCTATTGAAGGAAGGGAGAAGGAAGGATTCGCTTTTATTCGCCGATCGCGTCACGCACTGGCGGTGCTCGTTCGACTATTTCCTTCTTTCGGCGCGGGCGAAATGACTGTTCCCCGTCGCATGGATTCGGCTCTCGCTTTTTTGCGCATACTGTGCTTATTTTTGCATCTTTTTTTGTCTCTCTATAAACGGAAGAATCTGACTTTCGAATAGTTTTTTTTTTTCATGCTATTTGTAAGAGCCGAGGTTAGCAGCCTTCTTTCTTCGACCTCACCCCTGGCTGCTTCCTGCCTTTTCTATTCTGTAGCTACACTTCGAACGTAATTCAAATAGACGGGCTAATAATGTGGCGTTACTTAGGGAGGCAACACTGCATTTTCAAGAGTAGCATTTTTACGCGAAGTGAGCCTTTTAGAGAGCAGCTCTTCAAGTTCATCCAAATAGTACAGCCTATTTGGCACGGCCTCTCTTGGCGCAATGAGGCAGTACAATTCAGTGAGGTTCCAGAACGCGTTCTTGATTAAGATAGCACCGTAAGTCACAACAGCTAAGCGGATGGCTGTGTCCTTGTTTTTCTGACCGCGCATCAAACATTTGTAGTTATCGCTGACCCGCATGATGCAGCGCTGCCTGCCCGCACAGCACGCAGTGCGAAGGAGATACGCCAGTGCCACCATTCAGCGTTCATGAACAGACTCTCGTCGTTTGACGATTGCTAACAGATGGCCGACCAATGAGCGCAGAATCTGGCTAAGCTTTGTGACTAATTGCGTCCATGCAAGTATCTATATTCCTGTTCTTCCGTCTCTGAAACATTGGATTTTCCAAAACACATGACGTCGTTGCTTCTCATGTTGTATGCGGCAAAAGGTTTGTGCCTCGTGCTTGCGTGAAGGGATTTCTCAGGAGATGGCTATTGGTTTTATAAGTTTATGTTGCCCATATATAAATATATTCACGCATTTACGAAAGATTTCGAGCTTTTCGAGCATTTTTCATTGTTATATTAGTACTGTTCATTGAGATGAATCGATATAATATGGACTTTGGTAATAGGCATTTATTGCAGAGTTGTGGCATTTTGTGTGAGGAAAAATAACTGTATGCTGCTTAGTAGCTCTCATTTATCTCACTACGAGAGCCAGACTAGGTGATTATTGCACTCGGTTTGAGTGTCAGCAGGTCACAGTGAATAAACAGCGTCACCGCTTACAATAAATACACATATTCATTTTTCTTAAGCCGACATTCTCTCAAGGCTCTCATTTTAGTATTATAAGGCATTCCCAGCGGTGTTGCTACCGTGCGTGTGTCAGTGAATGCTTCGGTTGGATACACCTCCCGATCATGTTCTCTTTTTGCCGCAAAATTCCGAACATGCGCCTTGGGGTGTTTCTGTGCCAAAAAGAAAGGAAAGTGGCTGGCATATATTCGGTCGCTGTTTTCTGCTTTGTCCTTACTCGTGCCTTTCGGAGAGGAGCGGCTTCGATTTTATCGCATCATTTGACTTTCCTCACTTCTTTTCGTCACATAAGGGCGTTTGTGGGTGCGACATGGCGTCGGCGCGAATCTGCGACAATGCTGGGGACAGTCCAGGCCAGCGGAAGTGGGTATATGTATTCTACTTCACGTAGGAGAAGCGTGCATACTGCTATTTTCTTTCGGTGCTAATGGTGTCCGGCAGCCACAATTTCAGGTCACTCGTTCTTGCAACACGCAGCCTGTCTTCCGAGAAAGTCCAGGGAGGCAGGCCGTTAAACGGATTCACCCTGAGCCTCCGAATCACCTTATACTCTTTAGAGGTGGCGAATGAGCGCCTACCCACTGACCAGGCGGAGGGAGATGGGGGTGGCTATCAAGAAGGGGTCTGCACCCAAACGCGCGCTTCCACGAAAGACCTGGCGGGCTACGGGGCGCGCAGGCATGGGTGCGCAACTCTTCATCCTTGTATTATTATTTTGTCTCACCAGCTTCTTCCGCCGCCGCCTCCTCGCTATCCTTCTCCGCTTCATCGGCCGAGAGTCTCGCCGGCCGCCACTACTCCTGCCAGACGTGGGTAACGCTGCGAGGGTCACGCTGAAAAAAACCAGTTTTTATTCCTCAGCAAGGGGCGGCCCAGGCTGAGTTAGGTGCTGGCCGAGAGGGGGGGGGGGGGGGGGGTTCGAGCTCGCACAGGGAAGGAGAGAAGCACGCTGCTGCATCTTTGACCCAGGCTGGGGTGGCACGGCCACTCTAACATCTGATCGTGTCCCTATTATGCAGCGTGCGGGGGATTACACCGACGACGGCGGAATAGACGCCGCCTCGCAGCTAGCCGGGGCAAAATCGCAGCGGCAATCGAGCCGGCAGTGTCTCCCTCGAAGCATTACTACCGGAGGTAGACACGAGAACGTTGCTCTGCGTCTGTCCCTGCCCCCTCTCTGCCCTTCCACGTCTGTTATCGAGTAGCCTCCTCCTTCCTAATACACGGGCATGACTCGCCAGATTCGCTCTTTCGTTGTCGTCGTTTTCTGCCTCCTTCCATCCACCCATCGTCAGAGCGCGCCCCCTCGCTTTCGAAGCTGGTCGTCACATTGCTGTCATTCTCGCTGAACGGCCAGTATACCCTGCGCCCCCGCCCCTCACTTCCTTCCTCTCATTCGCAGCGTCTTCCGTTCGTTCAAAGCGTACTCCCAGTCTGGCGCCGAGTTGCGGCAGGGGCTTTCTTCAAGGCCTATCCTATGTCAGTGCGCCGGTGGTTCTCCATCTGCGCTCTGAAGCTGGGTCACAGTGCTCAGGAGCCCCGCAGTGAAAGCGCCCTCTGCTTGCTTTGGCTGACGCACGTAGGTGTGTACCTCGAGTAAACTCTGCTCGGTTGACCCGGCGCCTGGCCACCTCTACTGATGTAAGACTGATTGTATTTTCACGTGCCTCTCATCGCCCGACTGTGTCGACGCTGCAAGTTCGGACTAGCTCAACCACGTGACTGCCTCTCACCGCTCGAGTACGGGAAGTCCCATCCACGCCTCGGGCTCTCTTTCAAGGGTGTGCCTTATGTTCGTTCGTGTACACTGTTCATTCTTCGAGCAAACGTTCGGCAAACTGTCGGGGCCGTTCTTCTGTAACGCCGCAACAATCGATGTATGGCGAACAAACAAAACCTACGACCGATGTTAACCTCAAGTGGACGTGAAGAAGCAAGCTCTCACGTCAAAAGAACTCATTCTGTAGGACCGAAGACGCAAGTGTGGGTCGTAAGCTTAACGATGAAGACACGTTCTGGCTCTTGAAGCTCGATAGGTAACCTATATCCGACACTCTACTGCTAGGCATGTCAATTAAAAATGAGGTGTTGCCTACTTGAAACGAAATGTCATTCCACTCTGCTGTGACGCGCATGCTGGCGCCGGACGGCGCCTGAATTTATTCGTAAGGTTTGAATTCAACAGGCTGTTTCCGCCCTCATCCACAAACTTCAAGCGTTGTTCAACTCACGACGGGTCTGTATTACGGTCCAACGACGGGTCTGTTTATCCAACGCGCCAAGAGTGCAAGTTGCCTCACATCTTAAGGAACATTAAAAGTGGAAAATGCAGTTTATACATATTTGTAATAATAAAAATCACGTAAAGAAAAAGCGAGTGCGGGTGTTCGTCTGTCCCTTCCTTGTATTTGTGGTGGAGCACCTGTTTCTCACATTGCCAACTGCTATCAAGTCTTCTTAAAGCGAGAACGAAGCTCTCTTTCCAAGCCAGCGTGCGAATAGCGAAAGACATCGCCGCGTGCTGCTCTCGGCTCTGCCATGGACGTGGGGGTTGCGTGGCGGCGACGGTCACGTGCCGCGCTCAGCTGGGCGGCGGCCGTGCTGCACAGTGGGCCGCATCCCGGAGACAAAGCGGGCTAATAAACGCGCCGTGCTGTCCGTGGTGGGTGGGGGAGGCAACGGGGCGATGCCGCCGGCCGGAAGTGGCCTTTCCTACGAGCACCCGGCGGCGCGCTGTTCCGGTGGATGCGTGCGTGCACTTTCCGCTAGCTGCTCGGCGCACTGTGCTGTCGCGGCTGCTGTGTGTCGGCCTCGCTCCAGCGAGCGCTGTGGGGCGTGCTTCGCGTACAGGAACTTCGAGGGCAACTCCCCGCCAGCCCTCGCCGAATAGACTTTGCATGCGAACGACTACGGCGACACTGCAGATATAGCCTGGTCAGCACAAACTACTCGGGACCATGAAGTGCAGGTAGACGTGTGAGAGAGAAGAGAGTGAAATGTTGGCCAGCTGACAGGAATTGAACCGTCTTGTTTGCCACCCCACATTAGGGAGAAGGCAAGAAACATTTTCTTAAAATTGAAAGAGCATAGAAAAAAGGAAGCCTGCAGAAAAGATAATAAAAGAAAACGCCAGTTATTTCTTATACACCCACCTGGACATATCGTTATATTTTCTTATATGTGCGCCATTCGTTTTATGAGAGCGTAGGAAGTCGTGATTTTTTATCAAAAGTGCGCATTCTACAACAGCGGCAACATTGTTTCTCTGTGAACCTGTGGCTGAAAACTAATTCTCGAGCCGGCAGTTTTTTTTTTGGTTTTTTTGCATACATACCTGTCAACGGTTTACATGTATATCGACAGGGCCCATAATCGTAGGTCGCACGCATAACTTCGCTTCACCGCTTTCAGTACATACGATTTAGACTTGTTTCAGTGAAAACGCAACAAAGGTGTCACGGGTAAACGGAAACAAAGGCACTCAGGTACCCTCTGTTCACACGGGTCGAGAGAGAGAGAGAGATAAGTCCGCTCACTTTCTCGCTGGATATTCACTCGTTGAAATTCGTCACCAATAATGCGTTAGATGCCAGCTCTTTTGTGTCATAGACACCTCAAAACTGACGCTGCTCGCACGAGCTCGAATTAGTTTCCTCGACCACGGCAAGCTCGGCAAAATGGCGACCATAGCAGCCCCGGACTGTTGTCAACGACGCGTGCCGCGTAGTTTACAATACGAGACCACATTGCTCGCCCGTTTGTGTATATGGCCAGAAGCATATTCCGTGGAGGACTCTGCTGTGTACGTGCACACAGCGCCGTGAATCACTGGCGTGGATCAAACTTCCTGCTGGGGTCGAATTATTTGCGCGGCCTCTCTTTGTTTTCACTGCCAGGACAAACAGATGACCTGGCAAAGCACCCATTGTTTTGCCATCGCTTGGACAAAAACGCGCTGTATGCAGCTTTTGTGCTATGAACTATGCGACCTGGTGAGCCCTGCCCGCTGTCAGCGGTTTTTCATAGAACGTGGACACACGAGTACACGTATCAGGAACGCTCAGTGTCATACATCGACAGGGGAGCTTTTAGGGGCGAAGCACCTTGAGGCGTGGGTCTGTCCATCCCTTGTATGTATGTAGTAGTACGTAGCCACTAGTGGCACATACACACTCTAGAGTGGGTATGTGCCACAGGATATGCGAGATAAGAGATGGCGGTACTAGGAGTCTTCACTATATGGACGCACGGACGGACGGACAGACAGACTATCAGATTGACGGACGGATGTATAGACGTGCGGACGTACGGACGGATGGGTGCACGAATACACAGACAGACAGATGGGTGGACGTACTCACGGACGGAGCACGGACAGATGGACGGACGCATGGATGGTCGCGCGGACGTACGGAAGCAAGAACGAACGGATAGACGGAATCACGGACGGGCTGACGGACGCTTCACCCCACTCATCATCATTCACTCCGTGGATATGCTGTGATTTTTTTCGTCACGCGTTTCTCCATTCTTGCTGTAATTACATTTCACTAGGAAGCACATCAAACTGTTCGGAGTGCTGCTATAATAGCTTCCGCCATCGGCCGACGCTATTCCGCATAACATGCATAAAGCACATAAACGATTCGTGAATCGCGTGGGCTCGTATCTTATGCACATGTAGTACTTTAGAAACAGTCGTTATGAGTACAAATACTGCAACGCAAGTTTCCAACTTCAGAAAACTGCTTCAACAGACCCAATCACATATTATTGTGCGTAATGCGGTGGCTATCCTATCTGGTCAACGTTAGATTAAGAGAAAAAAAAAACGCGTGCTTGAAAGGGACACTGACGGAGGAAGAGTGAGAAGGAACGCAAGAAAGGCATGAAGTGTAACTAAACTACGTCCAGTCTGCTACCATACATGTGGGAATGAGAGTAAAAGCGTAAGAGAAAACCATCAGTGCACAGATCTCACAAAACACAAACACAGTGCAGTGTATCACAGGTTGTCGCTCAATGATGTTGCCTTCGAGAGCTGCAGGAGGGCTCATGGGGCATTCTGAGCTGATGTACTGTGATGCCAAGCGCACAAATTCTTTCCCTCAGTAAAAGGCCGATCATCGCGTCCCCTCTCGGTCCATTGGAGAGTACGGCGGTGGTCAAATTGGAGTCAGCGCCACAGAAGGTAATCAATAGTGTCTACACCGACGAAGTTATCGCACACCGGGTGTATCTGCCGTACCAGTGCAATAGTCAGTGAGTTAGCTGACACAATATAGCCGACACAGCATAGAAGCGTCACGTCAAAAATTTTTCGCTCGCAGTTGTAACTAAAATCAAGGTATTGTAAACGACGATTGAAGTTTAGCTCAGAGTTACATACAGTACGTTAGCGCCGCATTACACGCAATACCGTGATGTCCTCTTGCAGCGTCTATTCCTGACAATTCCTGCAGTGTGGTCACTCCATTGTGGTCACATCTGGTAGCGTTATCAGTGGTTACCACAAATGCCGCAATTTCTTGGAGGCCATTGTAAAACTCCAATTTTCTTGATTGGCTGCGCGATGACAAATTTCGTTAATCTGTTAAAACATCCACATCGCAGACTGCGCACACTTTGAGGGGCTGCCTCATGGTTTCTCTGCTGTGGTTTCTCTGCTGGGGGAATCTTGTATAATAAATTCAATTGCGGTTCAAAGAGCGGCAAGATCAACCGTTCCCGCAGCCCATGCCGACCACTATGCGCACTGCGGCGCGGGACAGCCGCGGCTCTTTTGAACCTGGGTGAACAGACACCTACGGCAATCCGTGCCTTTCACCGAGGGTCTCTTATAAAGTTATACACGAATGCCTTGAAAGCTGTGTCCGCTTTTCAGCGTTAGTGCTGCCGCGTTACCCATTGGGACATTGTGAGTTAAGCTATGTATGCCTCTTCCCTAACGCTGAGATCGGATCAGTCGGTGATATAGTGTCATATATATCGCAGGCTCCACGCAGGACAATTTCGGGTCCTTTGATTGGCCCTCCCGGTCAAATGTCAGTGCACGCCGACAGCCGCCTGCTCAAAGAAGAATTTCGATAAGGTTCACTGTCTTTCTCGAATCTTGTCAACATATTAAATAAATTCGTTACCCTTTCTTTTCCGCCCCTCTTCTTCTCATAATTTCAACGTTCTATTGAGCGACAAGAGGCGGGAGGTGACATTGGCCAGGTCCTGTCTTCAAAGGGTATGCAGCAGGGACACGTTTGGCGCCAGAGGAACTGTATAGTTGAATAACGCAGCGCCACTGGACACTAAGACAGATTCATGGCGGCTTACAGCACAGCTCACTGCGCTATAGGCCACCATGAATCTATCTCAGTGTTCAATGAACCAGAAACAACTCACCCAAGCTTCTACTCTTGTACGCATATTCAATGGAACAGGGAAACTTGAAAAGGACACAATATGTCAGCAGACACTATCGACCATGGGTAGACGACCGCAAAAAAGAGACAACTAAGAGGTGAGGCGAAATACGGGTTCCATATGTACGACATTTTCTTAGGCTCCTTTGGTGTATATATATATATATATATATATATATATATATATATATATATATATATATATATATATATATATATATATATATATATATATATATATATATATATGCGTGAAGTGAGCTTGACAATACACAATATATATATCTATATTGCCGTCAAGTCCGACTTAGATCTCACTGAAACTGAAATCTTCCACGCACATATCCTATCTTGCTGTTGACAGTCTCCTCCGCCTTGTGTCTGTCAGTGCTGGTGTATAGGAACATATATATGAACTTTATTATACACCTGCCTGGACTGATAAGCAGTTTTCTCCCGTTTTGAAACGAATGGCACATGCATGCTGCAGCAGTTGGGGGCATCGTACGACACTGGATAGCTGTCCCGGTCATCGCGGTTGCTCGTCATATACTCAGCTTTCTTGTCTGGTTTACAAACACGCCCTCCACAGACCTGAATAACACATAGCGTCGGCGCCATGTCAGGGCAGTTATTTGGGAAGCGAGCGTTGGGAAAGGACCCCCTTATCGGCACTTCTAGAGCACGATCAACTGCACGCTGTTCGCGCAAGATCGGGAGTGACAAATTGAAATCCTTCTCACCCTATACACAATGCCGTCAGGCTTCTGAAATACAAAAAAAAGCAAGAAAGAAAGAAAGCTTTGCGTATCGAAGTGCGCCAACGCCAATTGCTATATGTAGGTCTTTCCCAGCCCTCTCGCGTACAACGCTGGTCAGCGGGAACTGCTCCAAGGCCACTCGCGCCAGTCAGCGATGTCTTTGTCTCCCGCGCGACACCCACTGGAAACGGAGCGGTACGACGACCGTCTTTGCTCATCCCATCGTCGAGAGAATTCATAGAGCGGCGGCGCCTCTCCCTCGAAGCGGCTAGTGTACAAAGTGACTTCACAATCGCTCGTTCGCTTTCGCGCAAAGGCACTTCGTTCCGAGACGTGTGCCCTTGTTCCTTGCTGCCCTTGTTCTGCAAGCGGAGAAGCTCGCGTGGGAATGATCGGAGCAACAATGAAACTATTGGCATAGCTAACTGCATGAGCGAGCGCTATGGCGCGCTATAGGTGTACGCCAAGCTCACGACCGCCAGCGTGCACGTCACCGAGAAGCCACACAGGCAGGTCAGGATCGCCGCTTGAACAAGCACCTGCCTGCGGCGCTGTTAATGCTGTGCGTGCTTGCGAACCGTAAGAGAGATCGAACCACCGGACAGCCTCAGTCCCTGCCCTATTGCCGCGGCTACCGGTACCATTGCCACCGGCCGCTATCATTTCACGTCTAGCACGCACAGTAGTGAGCCGGGTAGCTTGGTGGCGTTACCGGTCGTGTGTAAGAGGAGCACCCAAGTTAAGTTCGGGTTTTAGGCCTTCACTAAGGCGTCTCTTCCAAAATTTATTGTTTCACGGGGAGAACTCTATTAACTGCACCTACTTGATAGTCAATGCCGTCTAATTCTTTTGCACGTTGAAAAGTGTGTTTTAGGGGGGTTGTGGGAAGCCCTACAATAAAATAATAAGTGCGTGAAGTGCTGAGAAGTTCCCATAACGAACTTGGTGTCCGAGCAGTTTTATTGACTAAAGATTACGTCACTCGTACCTATGAAAGTCGCGCCGCAGTGCAGAGCATGTGCCGCGAGGAGATATGCCTCCTTAAGGTAGATTGTTTGAGGGCACTTTCGAGGTTCGATTATTTCCTTCCCTGTCTAAACAACGCCTAACTTATGCGCTATCGCGACCGCTTTGTTTTATTGGCGATCTATAAATACGCAACGGCGAGTCGACGATCGTATTCGTGGAGCCCAACTTCAGTCACCCATGGACTCTTTCACACAGTGCCGCCTCCTTTGTCTCGTACAGTAGTCGAGGGACTGGGCGAGCGACACTGTTAAAAGCGAGGACCCTTCACACCTCGGGCTATAGGGCATAGGCACGCGCACATCAGAGATCTGCAGCCGCTTCAGTCTACCTGCCGGCCAAAAGACGCTATCGCATGCAGTGATTATGGGGCCGAGGAGCTGGTGTGAGCGGACAGAGAAGAAGATAAAGCTCTTTCTTTCAACAAAGGAGCCAGAGATGCTTGCTTTGACGTTTTTCTTTCTTGAAGCTTTCTCCGCGTAACTAGAGGGGCTACTACGTTATTCTCTGCCGGCATTATTCGTCTTCCTATAGCCTCCGAAAGACGGGCGTCTCCCGCGGTACTTGGCGCACTGGAGAAGAGACAACAAACAGAACGTTGAAGACGAGATGAAAATCGAAACAAAGATGAACGTACTTCTTTCCTGCTTGCTTGCTCTCTCTTCCTTTCTTTTTTCTTTCTTTCTTTCCTTCCTTCTTTCTTTTTCTTCCTTTCTTTCTAAAAGAATGGTGAGGATAACCGAGCCACGGGATCCTTTAGGCATAGAAGTTCATGGCATTGCACGCAGGTGCTGTTCCTGAGCTGGCGCTCAGATTCGCGCAGTAGCGAAGCAGGGAAGATGATCACGATGGAAATCTACGGGGTGGGTGTGCGCGCGCACACACAGAATGGCGGTGACATTTGGGGGGGGGTGGCACTAATTCGGCGTCTCTGGACCGTCAGCCCCCCTCTCTCGGTTGCGCGGCTCACTGTCAAATGAGACGTTCGCGACATCATGGCTGGGTCCAACCTCTGCTCTTCCAGCCATTCATTTGGCGCAGAATGACGGTGGTGGCCACCGCGCCGAAAATCTGCCGACAGGAGGAACGGAGAGAAGACAAATTTGAGAGACACCAGACGTGGTGCAACCGTGGAAAACACATGATATGAAGCACCTGAGCTGCATGAAACAAAACATATTCGCAGTGGCAACAGAATAATCCACGGCAGCGACGCATCAGTGGTCCACTATACAGAGCGCTTCAAGAAATGTGTCTAATATTGTTCAAAAATCAGCAAAAGACGCTATTTTCTCTCTGTCATAACAGTTGCTTTTTCTGTGGCAGCAGGCATCTCAAGAGGCTTGAATACATCATGAGGAACAGTAATTAAGAAAGTTCAATTAACTTTTTTTACTAAGTGAAGTTCAGAAGTGAAGTCAAATGGGAGAATTGAAGTCTTTTATGGGAACAACCGATTGCCGCCTTGATGTTTTTGAAAAGTGGTTTTTAATAATAACAGCGAATTGATGAAATTCTCTCCAATTCAGCGGCGAAACCGAAACGCGAAAGAGTGCAACTGAAATGAGAGTTACATCAACCATCAACCGACTTCGTTGTGTGGGTGTGTGGGCTGCGCTCACAATTACAGCACGCATGACGCGCATACGTTAATGAACGGGGGAAAATTGCACCCCTGTAACCACTGTTTTGAACTGCGACGTCATTGTACTGGTCTGCTTGTTGCGCTCATCGGCCCTTTGTCTTCGGTTTCGCCACGAAATGTAGGATAACTTAACTATTTTATAGTTATTACTAGAGGTTGCTTTTCCAAAATCTCAAGGTGGCAATGGGTTCTTCGCATCAAGGACTTCGATTCTCTCATTTGACTTGAATTCCTACCTCCACTAGTTAAAAAGTTAATTATTATAACTTTCCTCAATACTTTTCAAATGATGTTAGCAACCCTCTTAAGATGCCATGCCGCTACAGAATAAGCAACTGTTAAGACAGCGCGCAAATACCGTCTTTTGCTGATTTTTAAACAATATTGGACACATTTCTTAAAACACCCTGTATACCCCCTCCGCCCAAAGATTCTAGTCGAAAGCAGTCGCTTGTTTCAAGACAACTACAGACTAACACATTAGCAAATATGACGCTATTTAGCAAATCCTATCGGGCAGCGTATAATGCCCGCGATGAGAGGAACACCCAACGCTTTCATCATTCACTGCGCAACACTACAGACCAGGTCAAGAAAAGGCTGAAACGCCACGAGCGCAGCATCAGTGCCAATCAGTACCAATGAATTAGTATAAACTCGCCCAATTGTCAGTTCTTTTGTTACCCAACGCTTCACCGCGTTACATGGACCTGCCAAAAATGAAAGGTATAGTGCCAATAAATAACACACCCACACCGGAGTAGCAACAGGCTGCGTCGTCTAGCTCAAAGCCTGAAGAACTGCTCAAGCTGATAAAAAGAACTAGCAACATGGCAGAGGCCACAGAGGTTTGGGCAATTTTCACTCATCCACGCTCGAGCCTAAATGTATGCGACTAGCTCTTTCTGTTGCCAGCCAGAGAAAGCATTGAGAATACCAGCAGCAGGTTCACCCAGTCCTGGGAGAGAGACAGATAACGAGAGAGGAAAATCACCTAGGTACAACATAGCTGCGCACGCGAACGAATGATTCACCGTGAAAGGGAAAGAAGAGTTATTAAAAAAAAGAAGATGACGAAAAATGTCATAAAGGCGATTAGGTCAATGCACCGGGCGTCCATCCTCGGCGCACACAGAGCGCCCATTTTACGTCGCGTCGGCTCCCCTCTCGGTTGCCCCTTTCGCTTCTATCTCTCACTATTTGTTATTTTATGCCAAGCTTTCATTTCCCGTCGCCGGACACTCCCCCCCCCCCCACCGCTTCCTTCCTTCGAAGTATTATATCTAGCTGGCCGTTTCATTATTTCTCAAATTCCGACCCATTTGTGCCCACTCTCGCTTTCTTTTCCTCACTTTATACCTCTCTCCAACCAGTTCACCGCGTTGTTTTCATCCTTTTTCTGTTTTTTGAGCCACGTATCTCGGCAACGATGACTTAAATATAGAACACACGCATGAAGCAACTCTTCGGTTCACACCTCCCAGAGTATTTATATGTGTGTATACATATATAGGGCTAAAGAAATACGGGAAGTGGGGGGGGGGGGATAAAAAGACGAAAGAGAAGTTCGTAACAGAAACTATACCCCTTTTCTCCCTCTCCTTATTTTGGGCAGCGAGCCAACAGAGAAGGAGGAAAAAAGTGAAAGTAATTCTCGCAATCCCAGGCGTCATCTCTACCGTGATTCGAACAAAAGAAAGGACCACCGGAGAGGGGAAGCAAAAAAAAAAAAATCTTGAGTATACTAAATGAAGTGACGTCGCCGTGCAAGTGCCGCCATGCCTATACAGTCTTTCCGTTTCTGAGTTTTGAAGCGGATGGACGAAGCCGCAGGATGCGCCTCGTGCATGCGGTAACGACCGACGCCGGTCCTTTTTAGGGGCGCGATTAATCCGAAACTCGCGAGGGGGGTCTGGCGCGCGCGTGAACGCTTTTGCCAGCACACGACGTGGTCGCGGCATTGTAGCGCTGCAGGACTGTCGCTAAATGGCCTGTTTTGAAAAAAAGAAGAGGAAATTGAAAGAAATTACAGGAGGAAAAGAAATATGGCGCGTGCGGAAGAGAAAGTTTTGGTGCCTGCCTATATGAGTGCGGGTGGGCGTATGTGCGCGAGGCGGACAGGCCCTATTTATTTTGTCGTGCTGCGACTCAATGGAGAAAACGTGACGACGACGAAGACGAGCGAGGTGTGAAAGCAACAGATGCTTTGTTTGTTGTTGTTTTTTTGCCTTTACGAAGGGGGTGGGTGAACCAGCGGCGTTGACTCTTCTTTTGTGTCGCATCGCGGAGTAAGGCAAAGATTAGCGGGCAGGGGGACGGTGCGTCGACGTTCTCTCCGACTTTCGCAGTGAATTCTTTAAGTGTATATATATATATATATATATATATATATATATATATATATATATATATATATATATATATATATATATATATATATATATATATATATATGGAATTTGTCGTATGCACGGAATAAAAAGAAAGTATAGCCTTATACGTGTTTTATTTTATTTTTCGCGTAGTATTGTTGCGAGAATGATGCCAGCTTCCACGCAACCCGAGAATGGCATATGACGAGAAAGGATGCAAGATACTGCAACGTTTTTATCAGCGCGAAGGCGGCTGAAGAATAGAAGAACAGAGAACAATGGGCGGTTGCATGGCCTAGAAATCTGGAATATTCGACGTGAATAGCGCTTCCCCGCGGGCTCCTTTCCGTCGCGCTGGACGTGGATGCGAATGTGAGTGTGTGCTTGTGTTTGCACGCATGCGAGGCAGCTAGCTGCTGCAAGCCTCGTATTCGAAGCAGCGTATTCACTTCCTCGTCTGTCTTGCGGCGTTCCCGCCCACCTCGATTCTGCAGGCAGCGATGAGGCACCCACAGTGATGAAAGCAGAAACCAAGCGAAAGTGAATGGTTGGCGCGCCGAACAAAAGCGTCGAGGAACTGAAGCCTCGGAGCCTCCTATTTGCTCCACTTGCGTTCGACTCGGCACAGTCTGCGCCGAAAACGCGTCAGCTGCATGTATGTGCTGTTCGAAACGGAGCCGTGTTGGGCAGTACCCGTACAGGTCCTTCCTCGGATACAAATAAGATGTTGGGGTTTTACGTCCTGAAACCATGGTATATTTATGAGGGACGGCGAGGGTTTCGGAAATTCAAACCACCTGTGTTCTTCAACGTGCACCTTAAAGTAAATACACGCGCCTCTAGCATTTCACCTCCGCAGAAATGTGGCCGCAACTGCGGGGATTCGAATCCGCGACCTTCGGGTCGGTATACTTCTCAAATCGGCGTGGAAGTTAGCATTAGGCGAAATCATGCCGCGTATATCTTGCCTTGTCTAATATAAGCACTCAAGTAGAGCGGTACGTCATGCACTTGAACAGGCTCATTCGATAATTCAATACGTTGTTAAATGCGAACCATTTCTTAGCGAACTTCGCCGACTTTGAGCGTATCTATCTATCTAGCCGCTCACGTTTGGGTGCTCTCGTGGTCAACCCCATCAACTTGGCTTGAATCAAATTAGCATGAGAGTGTAAGATGGTTTGACAAATGTGACGCGCTAGACAAGACATGAGTAATGTCCCAATCCCGTCGCGTACGTCGTCAAACACTTCTCGCCAGACAGTGGCACAAACCCACGGGAGGGTATGTGCCGCAGGTATGCGGGTATGTTACACATGTGATTGACACTTGGTATCTACCCAGGAATGAGGAGAACACACATGGGCAATTTTAACGTGCGAGCGTTAAGAAATAGCCGACATCGGTAGCGTCGACCCGACGAATGCAAAGAATAAATGTCAGGGTCCCAGCTGGAATCGAACCCAAGCATTGCGCGTGGCAATGAAGCATTTTACCAAAGAGCTACGCCAGGTCTCGGAACTACTTTTTTTTAAATGGACGCTACTGATCTTCGTGAAACGTAAATAGTGGTTGCAGCATGCTGCCTACCCAATTTTATAAACATTACATATGTACTCCTTTGATACGGCCGTCACGTCAGGTTAACGTCAATTATGGTTAGTTGCCATGCGCTGAAGTTTATTTATGTAGAAAAGTCCAGGGCCAGCATTCTGGCGAGCATCAGCTCTTCATATCACCTTTTAGTGCTGCTAATCCGCATGCTCCAGTTGGCATCGTTGCGGAAGTGCAAAAAAGCTAGTTATATAAACATCTGCAACTCTTCAACATAGCACGTTAAAGAATCCCAGGTGGTCGAAATTTCCGTAGCCCTCCACTACGGCGTCTCTCATAATCATGTGGTGGTTTTGGGGCGTTAAACCCCACATATAAATCAATCAATCAATCAATCAATCAATCAATCAACTCTTTGACATATGTCTGTGTGTGCAACATTTGTAGATAACTCTAGCGTCCACTCATGACGTGTCACTCAACGAAAAAATTTCAGCATGGTCACCTTCTTTCCGCATGCTTCGCATAACGTCGATTCCCAGGTACGTGGGATCTGCCGAATTTTTTTTTCCTTTTCGCTTTGGCGGTTGACTCATCAATATATAAGAGTATTTCTTTTCATCGTACTTTGTACCTCACCAAATATAGCAGTGGTTGTATTTTAGACCGATAAATCGAGGATATGAGGCTCAGAAATTGGAGGTTCGAAGGGGAAAAAGTACCGATCACCTATGAACGTTATTTTCACACCACAACTGCAGATAGAGTGTTTTCATTGGCCATTCTTTGCTCAGGCGAGGCGATAAGTTGTAAGTTTTGTGGTCACTTAAAAAAAAGATAAAAAATGACCCATCCCACGTACACTGGGAATCGATTATATGTGAAGCACGAATCACGAAGGTTGATATGTCACTTTGAAATCATAAGAGCGTTATGAGGCGGACGTAAATTATGCCTTGTATGACTTCTATCTCATGATTATTATGTTTGCGCCGGGCGTTTTTGTTCGGCCTCCATTCCCGTAACATAATACCGAATTTGGTATATGTAAAGCTAGTGAAACGGCCACGAGCACGCTATTAATGTAGCCCGTCCTCGTGTTTTACATGGCAAGCATGTCATAATTATCATGTTTGGACGTGCCATTTAACGTCACATAATACTAAATTTGGTATATCTGAAGCTAGTGAAACGACCGCAAGCACATCGTGAGCGTGGTATCTAGTCATGTTTTTACATGACACGCATGTCATGATTATTATGCCTGCGGCAGTCATATAGCTTCATCATCCATTCACGCCACGTAATACCGAATTTGGTGTATGTTAAGCTACCGAAACGACCGCAAGCGTATCATGAGCGTGGCATGTAGTCATGTTCTTACATGACACGCATGCCATGATTATCATATTTGCACCTGTCACATATATTCATCATACATTCACGTCACGTAATACGGAATTAAGTGTATGTGAAGCTCGTGAGACGACAGCGAGCGCATCATGAACGTGGCACGTAGTCATGTTCTTACATGACACGCATGTCATGATTTGCACGTGAGCCTGCCGGCCACTTATGTTTGCCATGCAGTCCTGTCATACCATACCAGTTTTGCGATATGTCATGTGAACGAAACCACCGCAGGAACAGCAAGACCAATACATGTAAATCATTACATTCATGACATACGTATCATGATTTTCATGTTATCACTAGTCAGTTACACTAGTCATATAGTCACGATATGCCATACGAAGTTTGGTATAGATCCCATTATACAAACGGCCAGGGGAGCTAAAAGTCGTAGGCCACTACATAGATAGATAGATAGATAGATAGATAGATAGATAGATAGATAGATA
>WOVY01000735.1:0-14953 GCA_013436015.1 Rhipicephalus annulatus
GTAAACTTCGTAATCAATCTGTCTACTTAACCGCAATTGCTTTCAGATGGCTTTTCCTCCAAGAGATGTAAATTTTGGTCGATAAGGAATATCACGCGAATAAAGTTTCACGTGGAGTTTTCACCATGAATGCTTCATAGTGAAATTTTGGTTTCGCATCGTAAATGACTTCCTAATCTTTTTTTTCAGACCGGAGCCGTGCAGGCACTTGCGTGGCTGGTGACAAGCACTAGTGCTATACCGTGCACTAAACTTGGTGGCAACTTTAACAGTTGCGAGAAATGGCTGAGTGATTGTATGTGGATTATTATGTGCTGATGGGCGAGCTGGTGAACAGTGATTTTCGAAGAAGTGGTGTACAGGAGAAGACAAAACAAAAAAGACGCATGCGTTGAGAGTGGTTGGGGCACTTCTGTTTACGCTCTGGCAGGCGGGGTTAGCCTGGCAGACCTGACAGCAAGTTTCCCTCTGAGTCTCCTTTTCCTTTTCACCGAAAAGAGAGAGAAAAAAAAACAGAACTTTATAAGTGCACTGTAAACCAAATTACACCCATATAGGTGTAATATACTGTCTATAACTCACATCCCTACACCCCACGAAAAGGGTGTAACAAGCAGTGCTACACCTGTACCTTGGGTGGATTTCCTAATTTACACCTTAGGCTACGAACATTTTTGGTGTGTAAAAGCACATGTACACCCAAGTGGCCTTAAGGGAGTGAGTGTGTAAAAGCGAATGTAAACCCTAGTCATCTTAAGGGCGTAAGGGTGTAATCTTGCTATAACACCCTAACACCCTTAAACAACAAAAGTAGTGTAGGAGTGTAATTTACCCAAACAGCAAAAAGGGTGTGGGGGTGTTCATGCAGAATTATGCCCCGACATCCATGCGAAAAATACCATAATTCGAGTGTTACCCCTTTCCAGTGGGACCCCGTGGAAGCACGTGAAAGCTTACCATTTAGCTATAGACCTTTCATGCGCTGATGTCCTATTGTAGTGGCTCCTGCCACAGTGTGGTAACCCTGGCCCTAGCACTGCTTTTATGGTGCACATACGAAGCACCGCATATAAGGCTCTCACATAAAACATGTAATCCTAGCTGAATGCAAAGGCATCACTCAAAATTAGCTGTCACACATAACACAACGTTCACAGAGTGATCCCATAGTGCAAAATGAAATCAAGCTTTATTTCATTAGACACATGGCACATACAGGCCTTAGAAAGAAATTGTAGCTTAATCAAAACCCTTTTTCAATTGTGCAGCGCAGAATTCCATTGCTACAAAAGAAGTTTGGAAATCAGATGTCAATGGTATGACATAAAGCTCTCACGACCAAGGCATTCATATCAAAGTACAACAGAAGAGCCTTTACTTGCACTTAAAAAATAAAAACTAATTTTACCATGCTTCAATTCAACACAAAAGCGCAGTGCAGTGAAGAATACAAACAGCAGGAAGAGTAGTGCAATGGAGCATGCCTTATTTCTACAATATACTGAAATAATACATCGAAGCACACTGCGATTGCCACCTTGATACGCCACAGTTTGCATGTGTTGTGGCACGCCTTATGCATAATATGCAAGGCCAGTGGCATTCTAATGAATATAATGACAAAACAGTCTTAAAAAGGCATTTTCATTTCACAATAACCTTTGTGTGTTCAGACATTCAGAATACTGGAGAAACAATAACACAGGAGTGAAAACAATAGGCAAAATTACGATGGCTTAACAGTGTCACTAGATACTAACCTCACAGAATACTTGATATAAAGATGTAAAATAATAAGCACATTATATAATAACATGTTGCCCTGAAACAATGCAACATCAAACAACTAAAAATGGACACACAAAAGCAGGGTGAAAGAGTAACCACTTACAGCTAGCAGAGGTGGAACAGCCAAGATCTGGAGCAATATTTTGGAGCATCATATCTTGTTTTTCCAGGAAGAAAATTTAAATTAAGAGCAGGTTTATGAGGAGCGTCGTAGTGAACGGCTCCGGAAATGTTGACCACCTGGGGTTCTTTGACGTGCACCTAAATCTGAGCACACGTGCCAACAACGTTTCCGCCTCCATAGGAAATGCAGCCGCCGCAGCCGCGATTCGATCCCGTGACCTGGGGGTCAGCAGCCGAGTACCTTAGCCGCTAGACCACCGCAGCGGGGCTCCAAATTTACAGTAGTACAACAAATTAGACTGAATCACACAAAAAGAAAAATATAGGTAGAAATTATTTGACATCCGCTAATTCATTCAAAATTCACGAGAGCGCGCCTATTTCAATAAAAGCAGTCTCTTGAACTGTCCCACAGCGCAAACAGTGCTAACCCCCGTATTCACGAACGCTCCTCGACTCGAATCTTGTCCTTGACTTGAACTAGCTGAGCACAGTGCCGCCGCTTGTCTAAAAATGACAGCTGCATTTCTCGAGAACCGCTGCAGATTATCCCTGATATTGGGTGACTTACTCTGCCTAGAGACTGCGCTGGAATCATTTTCTCAAGTCAGGGTGAAGCATTTAGTGAAGGAATGTTCTAAAATATGGGGGTAAAACTCACAGTAGCATTCGCCGAGCTTGTCAAACTGTTTGACAGGCGACCCAGAAATTCGAGATATTCGTAAAGGCGGAGCTCAAGGGGGTGGCTAAAAGAAAGAAAAAGTGACATACGATTTTCTTTATCGTCGCTTAAGGCTGCAAAAACCTCATATATCACACTGAAAGACGTCCAGCACTCATACTAGCACTCGTTATTGAATGGTACCTGCATGCGAGAGTAACAGAGGAAAAAAATATTTTGTGTCCTATGACAGCGAGTATTAGTAGCCCCTTCCAAATCATAAAGCACTTTTCTGCAGAGCAAGAATGTACCGTGGCAAAAGCAACCTAAAAAGCGTTATGGACGTCATAAAAAGGGGTGCGGAACTTTCTTTCAAACCGCTCTACTCTTTTCTTTATTTTACTGTGAGGTTAAAATATAGTAATTTAAAAGTTAAAATTACGGTTGGCGCATCTGCATTAGATTGGATGATGATGACCTCGCCTCAGTGGTTTAGTCGCCAAGGTACTCAGCTGCATTTTTGATGCAGGCGAAAATGCTGTAGGCCCATTTGCTTGGATTTGGATGCACAAAAACCCCAGGTAGCCGCAATTTCTGGAGCTCTCCACTAAGGCAACTCAGATTCAAATGGTGGTTTTAGGACGTTAAACTGCACACATCAATCAATTGGATGGTGATGCACAAACCTATGGTGATTAATGACTTTTATATTTCTCGATAAATTTAGCAATACTGAGAAATAATTGGGGCTGGTTGGGCATTTTATAATGGTTTTGTGTAAAATTAAGAAATTGCATCCAATTGACACAATTGGCGCAGCTGTTGTTCTCTTGAACTTGCAAATATGAATACGAAAATAGCATGTAATATTGTGCTACAGACATTAAACATGTGCTGTAAATAGAGATGAATGCCTGAATTGAATAGTCGATGTCGCGACAAAAACCACGAACACAAACAAAGAAAACACATGGACAGGACGGGTGCTCACTAGCAGCTGTTTGTACCATATATTCATAAGGTTACACACAACCTCAAAAAGGTGGCGAGTCGGCATGAAGTACTGATGGAGTTTGTGCCCCTAACAAACTAGCAGACTTGTGCCTGTGCATCGCTGGAAATCATGCTCAGCAGCTGAAATGCTGTAAAAAGAAGCATGTATGGTCGTTAAAAAGTATGCCGCTCAAGTGGTTTATAAAATACCCCTATTGTGCGGAAAGAGACATGTTAGCCAGACGACGGGGCGCTGCGCCAATTATCGAGCGAGGGAACATGCCCTTACGGTAAAGAATAGCGACGGTGCCTGCCCTTTCAAGCGCGCATGGTCACTTCATGTGGATTTACACCAAGAGCGATTTCGAAGGCCTTTTAGAAAAGAAACGGGGTATCAATCGCGTTAGCGAAACGTCACTCCTGTATGAGCCGGAAGCACTCAATCTAGCGATCATGTCTGCTATAGCGTGATTATAGGTAAGGGACGGCCAGAGTAGGTTGCACATGCGTTGATAAAAAGTTGGTTTATATCAGCCTGTTTCCTCAGGAATAAACAATTGCAAATGAGCACCCATCCCGTTTATGTGTTTTCTTCGTTTGCGTGGTCGTCATTTTGGCGCAAATTTGACTAATATTTAATGCAAACATGCACCAACTATCCCAACAGTGAGTTCTACTAGATATGAATGCCACTGCTGCACATGTAAACAACAATAGCACGTGCAGCCGCCTTAGAACTTTGAAAAAAAGCAGTGTTATACAATGCCTCAGAGGAGGCACTTTCAATATATTTCTTGGTGAATAACGGGCTTAATAAGCATAGGACCTTTTTCTGTGTTCATGGCATGCTGTTAGGGTGATTTCATGCCAAACGCCCAGTCATTTAAGCGACTATCTCAAATATATTCGACAAATATTGTGCTGATTAAGTGCATTGAAAGCAGTAAAACTTTCGTATATTTCCGAGCGAAAAGATGTTTGGTCACGTGGTTGCCTTCAGAACTTCCCGGAATGTCGTTTGGGTGTTCTTTGTGCAAAAATTTATTTTAAAAGTACATTCTATACATACTTGGTCTACATGTTGAGTAAAGTTTCTTGTGTAAGGTGTTTGAAGCTCAGTAATATTAGTGCAGTTATACTGGCACATATGCCTCTAAGAATTTATCCAAAATATGTCATGTTTGCAATTTTTCTATTGCAATACTGCAGTTTGTACCAATATCTGAGCATTGAATGCTTACTCCACACAAGGCATATTTTGAGAAAACAAATATTTGAGACCTCTCAAGCAGGTTAACTTTACGGGAAAAAATCACAAATTTTACAAATCGTAATTTTTGTCCATATTGAGATGCGATTTACGCCATGTGGTGGTCCAACTAAAAATTACCTTTATACATAAATTGAAAGTAAATAAACAGTTCTTTTCATATATCATCTTACATTTTTTTGTTTTAAGGAGAAAATAATTTTTACTTTTCCCATTGGTGCCTATCTTCCCATTTGGTCATACGACAGCTGCCGCCTTAAAATTCTTAATTGCAATCAATGGGAAGTTCAAAACCTATTTGCATCCTTAAAACAAAAAAATGCATAGGTAACAATCGGCATATAAAAATAACTTTTTTTTCTTTCGATTTAGGTTTGAAGGTCATTTTTTATTTGGACCACTCGACAGTGCAAATCGCGTCTTAATATAGACAAAAATGATGACTCTGCGAAATTTGTAATTTTTTCTCGTAAAGTTTTGTATCTTGAGAGGTCTCATAATATTATTTCCTCAAAATATACATTTTGTGTAGTTAGTATTCATTACTAAGACATTCATACAAAGTGCAGTATTGTCATAATCATATGGTGGTTTTGGGACGTTAAAACCCACATATCATCATCATCATCATCATCATAATCATCAAAGTGCAGTATTGCAATAGAAAAATGCAAATATATAACATTTTGGCTAAGTTCTTGGAGGCGTGGCAGATGGAGAAAGTGCTTAACAGCGCAAACGACAAGAGGGGATAGAAGAGACAGGAACAGAGCACCGAACTTACAACCAAAGTCTATTGCAAACCGACTGCAATATATAGGAAACACAATGTGCGCATAACCACGCAACATAAGCAGAATTGCACATACATGCGTCATAAGGCATACCTTATCAACAACCGGTCATATCAGTGGACCCCAGATAAGTAACTTCACAGACGTGAAAAAAAAATTGAGGGTACTCTAACACATGAAGCACCAAGCTGTTGAATATGCAAGGCTTCACTAATGTCGTGCTCGCGCCAATTTTTATATCGCCCCACGATCAAACACTTGTCAAGAATTGGCTGACAACAACACTTCATGTACGTAGGGAATAACAGCCTTGCTATAGAATGAGGCTTGTTGAGTTAGCTGTTGCTTTGTCTCTTATTAAGCACTTTGAGTGACGTTAGGAGAGTCTCGGCAATGGAAGTTAGCAGGGGGTTAGAAAAGCCTGCTTGTTGAAGGCAGTGAACTAGGAGCGAGAAACTGCACTCTATCTGGCGGTGGCAAGAGCAACTTAGAGTTGCCTTTAGGCAGGAAAATGCGATTTTTCACTTGACTAGCTTAGAATGGGTGGACGTAAGAAGAAGGCTCTTCCTTGAGCAAGGTTCGTACTGCCAATATACATGGTCAACAAAAAAAAAGCATTTCCAAGTCTAGAAATCGTAGCTTGTCGTCAGAAATAAACTCCGACTTTAATTCCAGTTGCTTCATTTCATGCAGAAAAACGTCAAAACGTCAAAAACGTCTTGCGCCATGCTCAAGAAAGAGCCTCCTTTTATGTCTACCCATTCTAAGCTAATCAAGTGAAGCATCGCTTTTTCCTGCCTAAAAGTAGCTCTAGCTCGCTCTTGTCACCACCAGATAGAATGCCGTTTTACACTCCAAGTTCACCGCCTTCAACAAGCAGACTTTCGTAATCCCCTGCTAACTTCTATTGCCGAGACTCTCCTAACGTCACTAAGAGTGTCTGATAAGAGACAAAGCAATAGCTAACTCAACAAGCCTTATTCTAGCAAGGCTGTTATTCGTTACATACACTAAGTTACCCATAGACTAAAGAAGGTCGCTGGCAAAATAGGTGTCAGAGTTGTGTTCTGCGCACGCGACAAACTCGCTGGGCTATGTCGCATGAGACATTTCTTTGCTTCATACCTCCGGTCTTGATAAAGGAATACTATCTCTTGAATGATTTCATATCATATAGAGCGATGCATATATATATATATGTATATATATATATATATATATATATATATATATTTAAGGGCAAGGAGGTTAACCAATGGAAATCTACGGCTGTGTACTCTGCACTTGAGAAGGGAAAGACGGGGCGAAAGAATGTAGGAGAAAAGGAGTCGGTGATGACACTGCCAAATGTTCTCACAAACATCCTGATCATCACCATCATCATCATGACCACCCTAACTACGCCCACTGCAGGACAAAGCCCTCTTTTATGATCCACCAGTCGACTCGGTCCTGTGCTTGCTGCTGCCATTTGACACTCGCAAACTTCTTAATCTCATCCGGCCACCTAGCTTTCTATCTCCCCCTAAGCAGCTTGCCTTATCGGGGAATCCAGTTATTACAATAGCTCCGTCCAAGTACGACACATGAGATTGTGTGTGAACAGTTTGCGTTTTGTCGTTCATTCCTGCTCTTCGAAGAAACTGCAACAACACCCGCATAACGACTCTTCGTTCCCGTCAGATCGATGAATGCAGATCACCTAATGAACACACAGTCATGCTCGCTCACAATTAAGCTTCGAGCTGAACCTGCTGAAACCTAGTGACGCCAACGCTAGAATGACTCCAGAATAACAGAAAATTACTACAGAATAAGAGCAAACTAGATACAGCAAAAAATTAAAATACCACACTGTCCTTTTTGTATCCTTTTTTTTCTTATTGCGATATTGGTTACGCACACCATCAGTGGTGGCTGCGGACAACTACGGCGCCGCACGTGACCTGTGTTCTGATCTCATAACAGCTTTCTCGCTGTAAAAGTGCGTGCTCGGGCTTCGCAGCACTGGCTATGCAGCCACAGAAAGTTGCCGCGAGGTGTAGTGCTGTTGTCTTCTTTGACAGGGAGCTGGCATAGTGTGGCTCGGCTCTTTCATAGTTGAAGCGGCAGTTATAAATGCTTAATTGCTTGCTACATCCGTATACAGTTTACACAACGGGCTATATCAGCTATTCCAGCAAGAAATATTTAGGCAGTTGATAAAGTCACACCTAGCTACGAAATGACCGGCAGGTTTGAGTCATGCAGTGTGACCAGTGACACGTTGAAAGTTAGGATTCAAGGTACGGAACCAGACACTTGCAAACGAGGGGCGAATTCTCCTTCTTCTCATTGCAAGGAAGAACCACTCGTAGGCTAGGCGAAACACTCGATAACAACCGAGTCACTGCGCTCCCTGCGCAACTGAGAACTAATGTAGGACTCCTTAACATTTACCAGGACGGCAAACTGTCTTTACAATAAAGAGCCTATGTGGCTTTTGCCACGAACGGAGACATGCAACGCACTGTTGCCTTGGAGAGCTGTCGAGCGAATGGAACTCTCACAGCCGGCTGCTTTGAGTGCGCTGCATTCACAAGAGAGGCGGTGCATCTGATTTATCGTTGCCGTAAACACTACAACGAGCGTCAGCAATTCACTGTAACGTTATCTTCCCGTTTTTTTTTTTTTGCCCACCAAAACCAACAGAAGTAGAACGATGAAAGAAAACAAATAAATGAATTACTCACTGCAAACGAGACTCGACCTAATTTATACATCATACCATGACAAACGTAATGAAGATCGAGGTTTTGTTTTCAAACTTCACTCCTGTCTCGGCACGTGGATGTTAGATGTACGACATGGATTTGACGAGATTATTTCGTGTTTTCCGTAATATTAGGCAAACAAGGTTCCTGGAGACACGTAAGGTGTCTGGCCCTTTGCGAGAAGAAAGTGCTTCATTTTCACCGATGACAACTCTGTAGGCCTCAGTGAAGTCAATTAAAATCCTTGAAGTCACGGCAGATGGTGTGGATAAGTTCGAAGTGACGTCTCCACATTCGCGTTGTTTCTGCGTGTTTTACGGATTACAACAAGCGTCTTCTCGCAGCAAGAGTGGGGCTTTCGATGTCGTGGAGGCGTTATTTACGAATATAAAAAAATGTTTCCTATATTTCGTGCGCCTATAAAGGGACCCTAAATAGAAACAGTAAGACTGAAGTGATAGATATTACCTAACAACTCTAGTGCCGTAAGTATACCACGATAGGTTTAATATAACAAGGGAAAGCAACTCTGCAAAGATTCACTTTGAAACACCTTTCGGAGATCTCCGATCGTGATGTCATTATTACACAATTTTTTTTCGTGTTTTAGCCGCATTGGCTCATCTAGAGAGAGAGATAAAGAAGCAAGGAAAGGCAGAGAGGTTAACCAGACGCACATCCGGTTTGCTACCCTGCACTGCGGAAGGAATGAAGGGGAGAAAAGAGGTTGCAGAAAGATGAGAAGGTACACACAATCACGAGCACACTCGGGGAGGATTCGCTCGCAGGATTTCAAGCTGGACGGTTGTGCCCTCGCGATCTCCGACTTCAGCGTAACTCCCGCCGACGGTTCGCCCTCCGCGGTCTCCTGAAGCCGTGCAGCTCTCGCATTGTGGTGCCCCGCCCTTGGACTGCTTCGACCGGATCCCCACTTTCCTATCTCCTTCTTTTTTCTCTCGTTGGCTGTCTTCTTC
Source organism: Rhipicephalus annulatus (assembly GCA_013436015.1). Taxonomy (NCBI): domain Eukaryota; kingdom Metazoa; phylum Arthropoda; class Arachnida; order Ixodida; family Ixodidae; genus Rhipicephalus; species Rhipicephalus annulatus. The sequence goes on from WOVY01000735.1 coordinate 9,357, forward strand.
TCCTTCTATTTTCCTTCTATTCTTTTTATCCCTCCTTCCCCCCACCCCTATAAGGCACTGCGCCGTGTCGCCTGAAGGCAGACAGAAATTAGGTGCCTTTTTCCTCTTTATTGTAACCACTACCACCTACCACTCGGGGAGCACACACAGTCTACAGACGGTCGCTCAGGTTTGTTGACTTTAGGTAAAGTAGCAGTGCTTTAGTTGCTTTCTGCGCAACTGAGGCAGATGCCCAAGGTCCTAGTATCTTCTGCACACAAAATGGTCCACACAGCGATGCCAGCTCCGGATGGTTTTGAATCAAATTGGCTCATCTAAACTTCTAAAAAAAAAAACAAGATATGGCGAGTCTCTGGCTGTGTCAGAAGACGCCGCACTTCATTGTCACTTTCACGCTTTCTTTTGGGCCAGTTGGTTTATACTTCGAATATAGACCGAAGGGGCGGATCAGCGGCGCTTTGCTGCTGACCCGAAGGTGGCGGGTTCGATTCCGGCCGCGCCTGTCGCAGTTCGATGAAGACGAAATAGTTTAGGCCAGAGGGCAGCGATGACGTCAGCGCACGTGTTAAAGAGCACCGCATGGTCGAAATCTCCGGAGCCCGTCACTACGACTTCTCTCATAATCATATCGTGGTTTCGGGACGTAAAACCACATGCAATATTATTATTATTATTATTATTATTATTATTATTATTATTATTATTATTATTATTATTATTATTATTATTATTATTATCTGAACATATTGCATGGCTGCAAAACAAGGACTAAGTAAACATGTACACAGGACAAGAACGCTGAAAGTTTTCGGCCGTCCAGTGTACATCTCTTCTTTGTCCTTGTTTTTGAGCGCAGTCATGCATTGTGTTCCAAGTATATTTACCCGTTGAGAACTACAGGTTACTCCTCGCAGGTGATGTCGAAATCAATGACGTCACGGTGACCTGTGCGAAAGCATCATTGTGGCGTGATAGCCATCATTTTTCTTCGCGCATTTTTTTTTTGTTCACCAAATGTTCTCGCGCGGTGAGTGTGACGCTTTTCGTATTATGAAAGGGCAATTGACTAATACGAGAAGTATTAATGGTCTCTTTGTGGACCTTCAAAATATGTCCGAGAACATCTCTGATCGTAGATAAACTAATGTGTTCCAGTTGAGGCGTATAAAATCTTACTTTTTCTAACTACCTCCGAATTTTATTGCACCCGCCTATGGCTAAAACGTACTCATTTAGCCATATTTGCATGTCTTCTGCCAGAACCATTTTACTTGGATTCGCTAGTGTCATTTGAATACACATATCGAGTTTTTGATAGTTCCTTATTTTCTGTGTATTTTCTTTTTTATTCTACCTAGTGCACAGTTCTTTTTCGGAAAAATTAAGTCTTGTCCAAAGTTTTAGAGAGGTACGAAAAGTCTTACTCAAACGATTTGTGCTGAACAACCAACACGGCTGTAGATTACCTTTCCTGGAAAGAAGCCATCGGGAATCACTTTATGCGAAACCATTCATGCTTCACAGTATTTAGTATTGATTGTCATATGAAATTAGGATCATTCGGCAGCAACTTCTTTCAATGCCAGCATGCTTACTTTTTTTCGTAATTTATTTCTGATGTTATATAAAGTGAGAATGACTTATTTTGCGATGTACGCGATCCTGAACCCATTTTTTTTACGATTACCTCAGTTTGCTAGCTCGTTTGTTTCCCTAATAATGACTATTGTCTACTACGGAGAATAAGCTAAGAATAAGGCTGATGTAAGGTGCAAATTGTAAAATAAAAGAAACACATTGTTGTAGCTTGGTGTGACTTTAAGCAGCTTTTCGGGGCTCTGAAAGCTTGTGCCCTATAAAATGATTTTGCCTCACCTATTAGATACGGAAGAATTGACAGCTAGGCTAGTTGAGAGCAGGTCTTCGAACAGATAGCACCACAGTTTTATCGAAAACAGGCACGCTGCTGCACTGCCAAACGTGTTGAATCCCACTCAACTAAAGATTCCCCCGCAGAGAACGCTCGCGCTCTAACAACCTAACGTTAGCTCACTGACTCGCCCGACTTATATATATATATATATATATATATATATATATATATATATATATATATATATATATATATATATATATATATATATATATATATATATATATATATATATATATATATATATATAGGCGAGAAATAAATCCAATGGTTCCGGTAGGAAATGCAGTCGAAAAAAGGAAGACGACAAACGTACGAAACGCAGTTTTTTCTAACGTTTCGGCAGGTGGGCCTGCCTTCGTCGGAGTAAATGATGAGAGGCCGCGCAGGGCCTATTTGGGCGGCTGGCTCCAGTATCACGAGCATGCGTCATTTTTCGATTTTCATGCTAAGTTGCAGATCAAGAATACAAGTGAATCGATAGATGTGATTGTATGAAATACTCGTGACATTTCACAATAGTCATATGGCATATCTTACATACATGGTAAATTGTGTGCATCGAAGCAGGTTTATAAGACAGCACTAAAAAATAAAAAATAAAATAAAATTGGATGAATAGAAACACGCGCTGCGCAGATTCATACAGGGTACCAAAGGACACATAATTCTTGCATGAGAACACAAATCTCTAAGGATAATCTATGAAATGAGCAAAATAAGAAATGAATAAACAGAAAATTGAAAAGGCAAAGTTGATAAAAAATTGATAAAAAATAAAAAATATATAATAACTCAATACAAGAATTTTCAAAGGTATGCATGACATAGACAGGAGACAATGTGTACGCAATAATACGAAAATAGCTGAACAAGCACGGCAGACATCCACCAGTCATTGTTAAGTGTATCAACGAACTAAGGCAACATGCTAGTAAGTGTTCCCGGGCTTTCGTTCAATCCGTTTGAGAGAGTTTGGAATTTATGAATAAGGAATGACTCTCTAATTTCGCGATCATGGTGTGTCTTGAAACCTGATTCAATTATTGTGGCTTGGATGTTACTGAAGGAATGACCTGTGTCGGTGACATGTCTTGAAATTGGTAAGTGAGGAAGGGCATGTACATGAGCTCTATGATTGTTGAATCGGTACCTAAAAGCAGTTTCAGTCTGACCGAGATACTGTAGATGACAAATTGAGCACTCCAGCAGATAAATGGCGTTCTGTGTGTCACAATCGAAATTGCCTCTGATATTTATTTTGAAATCAGTCGCTGTGCTGGTGACACAGGTTGTCGTAGTCATGTGAGCGCACACTTTGCAGCGAGGTTTTTTACAAGGATGGCAACCAACCAGTTGAGTGTTATCATCACATTTGGTTTTAGACGAAGTTAACAAATCGCGTAGATTTTTGCCTCGTCTGTATACAACTCGTGGTGGTTGTGGAAAGGCTCTTGTAAGGCGTTCACTCTGCTGAAGGATGTTGTGGTGTTTTCGGAGAATACTTGTGACATTAGGCGCCGATGCATTGTGTGTTAAAACTAGGTTTACTTCTGAATGACTATTAAGATTTTTCTTGGTTTTGCAGAGCGCTGTGCGTTCTAATGCGTCGGCCCGCCTCACCGCATCATCGATTAACATAGCTGGATATTTCTGTTTAAGTAGAGCACTGCGTAGTTCTGTACAGTTGGCGTTTAAAGTCGGACTGTTCGGAGCAAATTCGCTTAAAGCGTAACGCCTGGCTATATGGTATGCTCAATTTGCAATCCCTCTTGTGGCTACTTTCAAAATGTAAGTACCGGTGCCTGTCAGTGGGCTTGCGGTACAGTTTTGTGGTCAATTGCGTACCATGGATACATACTGTAACATCGAGGAAGTCAATGGTGCTTGGTGAGTAGAAGTGTGAAAAGGATATGGAGGGATGCACATTGTTTAAAAGCGGAAATAAAAGACAAAAGTGTCGCTTCTCCGTGTGGCCAAATTATGAAAATGTCGTCAATGAATCTCTTGTAGTAAAAGGGCTTCAACGAACGACTCGACAGGAAGTTGTTCTCGAGGATTCCCATGAAAATATTTGCGTAATTGGGCCCTATTTTTGTACCCATAGACGTACCGCTGACTTGGACATAATGCACTCCATTAAACTCAAAGTTATTGTATTGTAAAATCATTTGCAACAGTATAGCCAAAGTGGAGCTATCAATTGGCTTATCAAGAGTGGAGTGATCATAAGCCTCAGTCACGGCGCGTATCCCATCCCGGTGAGGTATGTTCGTGTAAAGAGATGCAACATCGAGAGTAACAAGAAGAGCGTTGATAGGTACAGTAAGGTTGTTGATGTCTGACAGAAAGTGGGTCGTATCACGTAAAAATGATTGGAACGTGGGAGGTATCTGGCTGATCAGGCTATCAACGTAACGCGATAAGCTTTCTGTTACGGTGCCTATGCCGGAAACAATTGGGCGACCAGGGTTATTTGTTTATGAATTTTTGGTAACAGGTAGAATCTACCCGCGACTGGATCAAGAGGAATCAGGGAAGTTGCCTTATCACTTATTTTTTTATCCTTTATCAGTGCTTTGATTGGTGCTACCTAACGTTTCTTTATATTGCGCAGTCGGATCAGCATCGAGTCGTTTGTAAAACGAACTGTTATTTAACTGGTTGTCAGCTTCAGCGATATATTTAATTGTGTCCATAACCACGACGGCGCCACCCTTGTCCGCAGGTTTGATTGTGATATCAGTCCGTTCACATAGATCTGCCATAGCTTTCAGTTCTAGATTCGATAGGTTTTTCCGAAAAGAACGTCGCTTGTTATAAGCTTCAATGATATCTCGCGTGACCGCTTTAATAAATATGTCAAGGTGTTTGTCTCGTTGAGACGCAGGTGTCCAGCGTTTAAGCGACGGTAAAGCTGTTGGATTATCGGCCGGAGTCACTTGATCGAAGAAGTATTCATGCAATCTCATATTCCGTGCGAAGTTATCTAAATCTTTATACAACTGGAATTCATTGTAGCTGCCACTTGCAGGACAGAAACTTAAACCACGAGATAAAAGGCTTACTTGTTCTTTGGATAAAGTGGCGCTTGAAATATTGACAATGTTATCGGGAACAGGGGTGCGCGTGATTTCCCGGATTGGGGGTAGGGGCGTTGAAATGGGGCGTGTTACACCGTCTCTAAGCAACTTCTGCTTTTATGTGTATCGAGTACGCAGCGTTTCTTTTGTTCATACGTGTTTAAAGACGATGATTCCTCGGGAGATAGGCTATACTGATTGAGCAATTGTTGCTCCCTGTTTATCAAGGATTTCAGCGAAGACCGGTAGTGGTTTAAACACAATGCCTACTAGCTGAAGTGAAGCATTCTTTAGTGTTTCACGCCATTTCTTTGCATTGCACTCAGATAACTCTGATGTGGCAGGCTGCAGACAGAGACTTAAACCCCTAGGTGGAATAGGACGCCACTAAATACGCTTCTAGAGTGGACACATGTAGCTCATAACGTATACGTTTTTCTACAGATTTTCTAATTTTTTGAAATTCTTTAGAACACTTCCAAGGCGCATCGTTGGACAACGAGCGCTGTAGTCAATTATTAGGTTTTCTCTTTAAAACGTCCGAGTATTGCTTTCGAAGAGGGTACCTGAATCCCGTAGAA
>WOVY01000736.1:0-143379 GCA_013436015.1 Rhipicephalus annulatus
ATTGCTAAAAAACGGCAAACAAAGCATGGAGGGTTTTTTCTCGCTACCCAACAGCGAGAAAACTTGATAACCTTTAAAGTTGCAAAGCGAATGGCAGGCGTGTTGCCGTATAGCCAAACGGGAAAGCTGGACACGCTATATATCCCCAATAAACTCCTACACAGACGTTAGCAAGGTTTATAATAGGGTGCATAAACTTAAAGGACAAGGCCCAAATTCCTCCCTTGGTGAATGACTGCGGTGATACAACAGAAGAACAGGCAAACGCTCTTGGCGTATACTTCGAGAAAAATCAAGCTCAGAAAACTATACCACTAAGTTCTTACGCCACAAAAGCATAGCTGAAAGTGTACCTCTGTGCCGGAACAAGCCTCGATCAGACGGATACAATAGAGCACTAACACTACATGAACTGAAGCTCGCCCTTGTTCCTGTGGAAGTTCTGCTCCTGGTTCTGATACAATTACTTATGAAATGATCATAAATCTCCCTGATGAAACCCTGAACTGCCTTTTAGCACTTTACAACAAGATTTTCAGAACCGGCAAAATACCCTCTGTTTGGAAAGAGGCAATAGTACTACCAATCCTCAAACAGGGCAAAGATCCCTCTTCGGTAAATAGTTACAGGCCTATCGCCCTCACAGCTGCCTACTCAAAGTGTCTGAAAAATGATTAACTGCCGCTTGGTCTAATACTTGAAATACACGGCATATTGGACCCGTGACTGTCGGGTTTCCGTACAGCTAGATCCACAACCGACAATCTTGTTCTCCTCGAGTCGTATATACGTGACGCGTTGTACACAATCAATACTGCCTGTCTGTTTTTTTCGATCTTGAGAAGGCATATGATACTGCCTGGCGATATGGAATCTTGCAAGATCTACTGTCTTTCGGAATATGTGCAGGTTGTTACCATCTTAAAAGATTACCTGTCTGAAAGGAAGTTCCGTGTAAGAATAGGTACTGTGTTATCGCGCACATTTCTTCAAGAAATGGAGTGCCGCAGGGAGGAGTATTAAGCTGCACACTGTTTATAGTCAAAATGAACTCTCTTCGCTCTGTTATTCCACCTGCGATATCGTACTCTCTATACGTGGACGACATTCAAATCAGTTTCAAATCGTGTAACTTGACTGTATGTGAACGCCAGATACAGTTAGGTGTTAACCGACTTGCAAAATGGGCTGACGAGAATGGTTTTAAGTTTAACACTGACAAGACTACTAGTGTGCTGTTCTCGAGACGACGAGGTGTGCATCCTGACCCCTGCATACTAATGAATGGACAAAACATAGTCATCGCGAAAGAACAAAAATTCCTCGGTGTAATTTTCGATTCCAAACTCACCTTCATCCAGCACATAAAAACAGCTGAAGTTAAAATGTCTCAAGACCATGAACCTTTTAAAGATTTTATCGCATCAGTCGTGGGGGACAGACAGGCACTGCCTCATATCTCTGTTTCGAAGCCTGGTTCTGTCACGCATAGACTATGGATGCATAGTAATATCAGTCAGCTTCAAGAACAGCACTGAAAATGTTGGACCCTGTATACCACCTAGGTATCCGGTTGGCACTTGGTGCCTTTCGTACCAGCCCTATTCAAAGCCTTTAGGCAGAGTCAGATCAGTGGCCACTAGACTATCAGCGCACGTATCTAGGAGTCAACTATGCAGTTAAGATCATGTCTTTGAAGCAGCACCCATGTAAAACACTTATGAACGATGTGTCTACTACCCAGTTATACCTAAACCGTCCTTCTATCGCCCCACCGTTTCCATTGGCAATACGACCTGCATTAAAACAACTTGCAATTTTTTTCAATGACTTGGAGGAAAGTGACCTTGTCGAACACATCCCTCCCTGGCAGCAAAGTCCAGTCACTTGTGACTGGTCTTTCAAAGACATCATGAAGGAAAACTGTCCAAGTGCACTCATTGAGCAACATTTCTTAGCCCTTGAAACACAAATATCGTTCAACCGCGTTCTTCTCTGATGGCTCAAAATCTCAAACATCTGTATCTTGTGCAGCCTATGGACAAAAGCTCTCGGACACCAGAACCATGCATACACATACCAGCATTTTCACAGCGGAAGCCTATGGTATCCTGCTCATTATACAACATATTAAACAACACAAGATACAAAGTCTATAGTGTACACAGATTCATTAAGTGTTGTCAGGGCCCTGTCTTGTGGCAAGTACAGCAAGAAACCCTACTTTTAATAAGCTCCTTAACGAAATCTATGCAGCCTACAACCTAAAACTTTCTATTGTTATTTGCTGGGTTCCAGGTCATTCTGGAATTGCGGGCAATGAAATAGTGGGACAAGAATGCACGAGAAGCCGCTGGTCGGCAAACCATAGATATAACCTCTGTTCCGGGTGTAGATCTAAAACCTGTTGTACGTAGAGATCTACGCAACCACTGGCAAGCTGAATGGGACAGAGAAGTCGACAACAAACTCCACCTAGTAAAACCCCAGCTGAGAAAAGTTATCCCCCAAAAAACTCAACAGGTTCGCTGAAGTCACTCTAACACGGCTCAGAATAGGCCACACTTATGCCACACATAAACACCTTTTGACAGGCACTGATCCACCTACATGTATACACTGTGGAGAGAGTCTAACTGTTGTGCATGTTCTCATACAATGTCCTGTTCTTCACCAAGCACGACTGACCCATTCAGGGAGCTCTATCGACATCATGTCCCACTTCATCCAGCGTTGTTTTTATCACTTGATGCAGTGGTTGACCTTAAGAGACTTCTCCATTATCTTGCGAAAGTGCAATTTTTAACAATAATATCATTCCATCCTAGGCACCAGCTGCGCCTCAAGTGTGAGGTACTGCCTGGTGCATAAAAAGTATGTCTTAGCCTTCGCAGTCCTTGCTCAGGCAAGGACTTCAGCTGCGAGGGTCTTGGGCCTTGCAGACTAATTTATTAGCACAGATTTCAGCCAACAAAATGAAGGTTTTAGCAAAGTGACATTCTTTTTTAAACAAAAGTTACATTCTTTTAAATATACTGCATTTTAAATGGTTCGTAGATATTTGTTTTAATATTTAACCATGTTTTAATCATTTGTTTTAATTTTTAAACTAATAACCGAATTGAAAGAACACTGTACTGGCGCTCTTTGGCCTTAGATGCCCTTGCGCCAATAAAACTTAACGTAATAATAATACACATACCAGCATTTTCACAGCGGAAGCCTATGGTATCCTGCTTATTATACAACACATTAAACAACACAAGATACAAAAGTCTATAGTGTACACAGATTCTTTAAGTGTTGTCAGGGCCCTGTCTTGTGGCAAGTACAGCAAGAACCCTACTTTCAACAAGCTCCTTAACAAATCTATGCAGCCTACAACCGAAAAGTTTCTATTGTTATTTGCTGGGTTCCAGGTCATTCTGGAATTGCGGGCAATGAATTAGTGGACAAGAATGCACGAGAAGCCGCTGGTCGGCAAACCATAGATATAACCCCTGTTCCGGGTGTAGATCTAAAACCTGTTGTACGTAGAGGTCTACGCAACCACTGGCAAGCTGAATGGGACAGAGAAGTCGACAACAAACTCCACCTTGTAAAAACCCCAGCTGAGGAAAGTTATCCCCCAAAAACTCAACAGGTTCGCTGAAGTCACTCTAACACGGCTCAGAATAGGCCACCCTTATGCCACACATAAACACCTTCTGACAGGCGCTGATCCACCTACATGTATACACTGTGGAGAGAGTCTAACCGTTGTGCATGTTCTCATACAATGTCCTGTGCTTCACCAAGCACGACTGACCCATTTCAGGGAGCTCTATCGACATCATATCCCACTTCATCCAGCGCTGTTTTTATCACTTGATGCAGTGGTTGACCTTAAAAGACTTCTTCATTATCTTGCGAAAGTGAAATTTTTAACAATGATATCATTCCATCCTAGGCACCAGCTGCGCCTCAAGTGTGAGGTACTGCCTGGTGCATAAAAAGTATGTCTTAGCCTTCGCAGTTCTTGCTCAGGCAAGGACTTCAGCTGCGAGGGTCTTGGAGGAGGAGGAGGAAGAAACTTTATTCAGAAAAAAATTTAAATGCGGGCAGTTTGGTCGGGCCCTCAGTCCAGGGCTCCGCTGGCACGAGCGGCTCGCTGGACCTGGTCAAGCAAAGCTATTTGGCTCTGCTTGTCCTCGTCCGCAAGCCATGCCTCCCACGGCCTGTGAAACATGTGTGGTTGCTTCGTGATGTGTGTGGGCCTCTGGGTGCACTCCCATGTTATGTGGCTGAGTGTTGGTGCTTGTGAACACCACGGACAGGTGTCTTTATATCTTGCGGGATATAATCTACTTAGATGGTACAAATTGGGAAAGCTATTGGTTTGTATGCGTCTCCAATCCCTGCTTTGCTGGCTATCCAAGTCCTTATGTGGAAGCCCATATTCCTTTCGTTGCTTCCTTTGTTGGAGGAGGATGTCACGTGAATTGGAAAGAGGTTCAACGTCGTGGCCTGCCGTCACTCGGTTGGTGATGCCTCGAGCTATACGGTCTGCCGTGACGTTCCCCTCCAAACCTTCGTGAGCAGGACACCATATGATGTGATGGTCTCCTGTTATGGGTTTATTTAAAAATTTATACGCTATTTTAGGTAGCGTTCCTCGGAGAAACATTCGGCATGCCGCCTGTGAATCGGAGAGCACAACCACTGATTCTCCCCTGATTTCTGCGTTGGATATGGCTATGGCTATTGCTGCCGCCTCTGCCACTCGTGTGAAACAAGTTTTAACCAACGCCATTGTGCTGTGATTTTGTGCTACAATTGCCACTACATGTGACCCTCTGCTCGCTTTACTTACGTCTGTAAAGACGGCTTCTGAGCTATTCTGAAATGCTTTGCGTAAGGAGTCTGCTCTCGCTTTCCTCCTTCCTGCGTGATGCGTCGGATGCATATTTCTGGGAATAGGCGCCACAGTTAAATGTGTGCGTTTTTCCGCATCTATTAGCACCGTTTCCTCGTCACAATATAGCGGTCGCAATGTATATCCCATCTTTTCCAGAATTCTTCTCCCATGATAGCTTGAATTGAGCCTTTCCTTTTGAGATAAAAGCACCGCATTCGCATACTCCTCAAAGGTATTGTATATGCCCAATTTTTCTACCCTCTCGGTTTTGGCATTTTCCGGAATCCCCAATGCTGCTTTGAATGCTTTCCTTATTATTGTGTTTATTTGCTTTGTCTCCTGGTTTGTCATTGTCTGGTACGGCAGCGCGTACGTAACTCGGCTGATCACAAATGCATGAACGAGTGCAATGGTTTCTTTCTCCTCTAGTCCCATTTCGCTATTTGCTATCCGCCTGATCATCCGGGCCACATTCGCCGTGGTTCCCCGTAGCCTTTGTAGTGTGTGTGACGTTCCCGAATTTCCTTGTATCCACATGCCAAGCACGCGTATTACATCTGCCTCCCTGATTTGTCTCCCATCCAGCAGTACTGCTACCGGTATTAAGTCCTTTTCTTTGCGTATCTTGCCCTAATTCTAACCATTTCAGTTTTTTCCGGCGAGCATTGCATTCCTGCAGCTGTCACGAAAGCTTGTATTTTATCTACTGCCTCCTGGAGGGCGTTTTCTTTGTCCGCATAAGAGCCACCCTTTGTCCATAAGGTGACATCGTCTGCGTAAAGAGCTGCTCCTAGACCTTTTATACTTTCCAGCTTGGGTCTTGGGCCTTGCAGACTAATTTATCAGCACAGATTTCAGCCAACAAAATGAAGGTTTTAGCAAAGTGACATTTCTTTTTAAACAAAGTGACATTCTTTTAAATATACTGCATTTTAAATGGTTCGTAGATATTTGTTTTAATATTAATCATGTTTTAATCATTTGTTTTAATTTTTATACTAATAACCGAATTGAAACAACACTTGCACTGGCGCTCTTTGGCCTTAGATGCCCTTGCGCCAATAAAACTTAACGTAATAATAAGACAGACGTGGTGAACCCTTAACCATCTTTCACATGTTAATTCAGTGTAAACAATTAGAAACTCTAAGAAAACAACACTTTCCATTACTCTACCGACAACATATACCTTTACACCCTGCAATATTTGTCGGTAGGGAACCGCTTTTTAGTCATAAATCATTGTTAGCGTTTTTAAAAGAAATTCATAGCTTTCATGTCATATACCCAGGCATACCGTAGCACGACCTCTCCAGAGAGGTTCTTGCTGCGGTGGCTACAAAAGAAAGCACTTGCCTCACGGCCCTTGGACGCAAGGGTATGAACGAGTGAGGCACTTGTGCTAATGCCATACATATCCACCATCGTTCTTATTGTCACCAACTTTTGTTATCTACTCACACCACACACACCTTTCACGGCATGGTCATGATTTTATTACTTGTTTTTACCCGCCTTACTGCGAGGTATTTTATGGCCCTTATACAGCCGCTAATCACAATCATTGTCCACATTCTTTAACCCATGAACTGGCGCTCTTTGGCCATCAAATGGCCCTTGCGCCGAAAAACACCATATATCATCATCATCATTTTGCTGCGGTGGTTACACAAGAAAGCACTTGCCTCACGGCCCTTGGACGCAAGGGAATGAATGAGTGAGGCACTTGTGCTAATGCTATACATATCCACCATCGTCTTTTATTATCACCAACTTTTGTCATCTATTCACACCACATACACCTTTCACGGCATGGTCATGATTTTATTACTTGTCTGTTTTTACCCGCCTTACCGCGAGGAATTTTATGGCCCTTATACAGCCGCTTATCACAATCATTGTCCATATTTTTAGTAAGATGAAGTGGCACTCTTTGGCCGTGAAATGGAGCTTGCGCCACAAAATATGAAACATCAACTAATCGCCCCCCCAAGAGTTGGCTCACTGATGCAATTTTTGAATTTATTCCAAACAAAAAAGTTAACTTCCCGAAGTACCACATTACCACTGTGAAAGTACAGAAAAGAAAGCTAGAAGCATTTCACCTTTTCTTGTGTCCAAATGCCTTATAGAAACGCTGGGCGCAGGCTACAAGGCCACAAAGACCGCCAGTGGTGACCTGTTACTTGAAATAAAAGACAACGCACAGTACCAGAGACTCCCGCAGGGGCGCCTGCGCAAGTAGAGGTTTGGTGTGTAGCGACACCACGTACCCGAGGTAATGGGGGAGTTTTGGCTCCCTCCCACGCCTAGCCGTGCGTGGCTGCGCCGTGTCCGGGGAAGAGGGGATCCTGGGGGTTGAGCCGACACTGGGTGATTGGACCTTTAAGGCGCCCCGGAAGAGGCAACACACCCCTTTGGCCCCGGCTTCACGTAGACGGCACCCCCGGATTGACCCACCCGGGGGGAATCGGCAGTCGCCTTTTACTGTCTCGCCTTCACATCTTCGTCTTTTCTCTTACTTCAAATCTGTCCTTTCTTCTAATTTCTTCGGTTACTTCCCCATTTTCATGGGCGGCTTGGGTTAACCTTGTGCAACTAGCCAACCGTGGCCTACGCGCATTAGGTTATCGTAGCGGTGTACGGCTGGCGTCTGCATGTTTCTCGTTTCATGAACCTTGTAGCGTCCCCTCGTTGGGCTCCGTGGTGGGTGGCCGCCATCGTTACTGAATCACATTCCTCTATTATGCAGAGAAATTTTCCACTCCTCAATGATCGTGCCGCTTCAAAGCGCGTACGCACCGAAGAATTTTCCTTTTTCAGCCGACCCAAAGAAGTATTCCCTCGTTATCATGTTGTACACAGTGACAAGCCTAACAAAACAGCCAGAACAGTGTCACCGTTCATAGTATCGCGGTCCCTGACAGCCACATTAGGTGATGGCTACAAAGTTACAAAAATGGCCAGTGGTGACCTTCTTTTAGAACTCCGTGACAAAACACAATTTGACAAACTAAAGAACCTTGCAACATTCGGCGACATCCCCATCAGCGTAACACCTCATCGATCTATGAACTCTGCACGTGGAGTTGTTTCTGACACAGACCTCCTTGACCTGACGGAGGCTGAACTCCTCGAAGGTTGGAAAGAACAGAATGTGACCAATGTGAAGCGAATCATCATCCGAAGGAACAATCAGGAAACCCCCACGAAACACTTGGTACTGACCTTTGCCACCAGTGAACTACCACAAACAATAGAAACTGGCTATACAAAGACACCGATCAGACCCTATATACCAAACCCCCGCCGATGTTACCAGTGTCAAAGGTTCGGCCATGGCTCTCAGAGCTGTCGTGGTCGACCTGCTTGTGCCAAATGCGGTGCCCAAGGCCACATCTCTGACAATTGTAATGAAACCCTACATTGTGTAAACTGTGACGGAGACTACGCATCATATTCACGTTCTTGTCCTCAGTGGAAAAAAGAAAAATACATTATTACACTGAAGATTCGCGAAAATATCTCATTCAAGGAAGCACGCCGAAGGTGTTCGGCTTTTCACGGCACAACTTACGCTGATGCGGCGCGTCAGGGGGCAGCGTCGCATCACCCTCCGCCACTACCTAGGCACACGCAAAGTGAGCCATCGGGTGTGGTGGCCGCCCCCGTGGTGGAAGCAGCCAAGCCTGCTCCACCTACCAAGCCAGAGACTCAGGTGACTCCAGGGTCATCGGGTCGATCGACCACGTCTCACAAGGCGAGGTCCCAAATACGCAACAGCAGCTCGCGTACGCGGGCGTCCGGTGCTTCACGTGAGGCAATGGACACAAACACGGTACCGAGGTGCCGGAAACGTGGCGTGGCTCCATAGAGCGCGCTAAAAGAACCAAGAAACCAATAACAGAGCCCGACAACGGCCCTGCTACTTAAGTTACAACTTACTTGAACAGCCACTTCATTTTCGTACACACAGCACCACTTTCCATCAAATATGGAAACACAGATTCTACAATGGAGTGTCAGAGGCCTTCTCACAAACCTCGACGATCTCCAAGAACTTTTATACATTCACTCACCAAAAGTGCTGTGTGTACAGGAAACACACTTAAAATCTAAACAAACCAACTTTCTACGCAATTACATTATTTTCCGAAAGCACCGTGATGATGCCGTGGCATCATCTGGAGGTGTATCTGTTATAGTTAAGCAAGGTTTAGCATGTAAACACTTGAAACTCCAAACGTCTCTTGAGGTACTGGCTGTTCCAGTGGTGCTTCTAGGCAGACTTTTCACCTTCTGCTCTATATATACACCTCCACATATTCAACTACGCAAACATGAATTCCAGTCTTTGATGATTGAACTTCCCGAACCCTATCTTGTTCTAGGGGACTTTAATGCACATAACAGGCTATGGGGCGACTCTTGTTGTGACGCCCGAGGTCGACTGATTGAACAGTTTCTTCTCTCTTCAAGCGCGTGTCTCCTGAATCGGAAAGAACCAACCTATTATAACCTCGCTAACAATACCTATTCCTCAATAGACGTAAGCATAGTATCTCCCTTGCTTGTGCCTCTACTTCACTGGAAAGTCATCACTAATCCCTACGGGAGTGACCATTTTTCCGTAGTTTTGAGCACACCTACATCAACTGAATGCCCGCCCCAGGTTCCAAAATGGCTATTAAGCAAAGCCAACTGGGAACAGTTTTATACCATCACACAAATAAATTGGTGCGAAATATGCACTTTAGACATTGCTGCGGCTGTCGACTACTTTACAGCGTCTCTGATCGATGCAGCAACAAAAAGCATACCACAAACGAATGGACATCATCGAAAAAGACGTGTGCCATGGTGGAACTCAGAGTGCCAAAATGCACGCAGGCAGCAAAACAAAGCATGGAGGGTGCTTCGGAACTCACCGACAGCCGAAAATCTTGCCACTTTTAAGAAAATGAAGTCTCAGGCCAGGGCAACGCGTCGGCAGGCCAGAAGAGAAAGCTGGCACAAGTTTTTATCGGGGGATTAGTTCATATACCCATGAGGCTAAAGTCTGGAACATGGTTCGTAGGGTAGCAGGAAGACAAGTACACTCACTCCCACTCGTAAACACACAGGGTGATAGCCTGAAAGATCAAGCGAACTTCCTCTGTGCACACTACGAGCAGGTCTAGCTCGTCCCACTATACTGAAGCTTTTCAAAGATATAAAGCAAAAATCGAAAAGCAGAAACTGGAATACAAGTGTACAAAATGCGAGGCATACAACGAACCTTTCAACTTAGCTGAGCTACAAACATCACTAAATTCCTGCGGTAATTCTGCCCCAGGCCACGACCATGTCATGTATCAAATGTTGAAAAACCTGCCGCTTGAAACGCAAAAAACTTTTCTCTCCCTATACAATGCTTGCTGGTTTTCTGGCACCATACCTACCTCCTGGAAAGAAGCCATTCTTATCCCTATTTTGAAACAGGGCAAGGACCCTTCCTCTGTTTCAAGTTATAGGCCAATTGCACTAACCAGCTGCCTTTGTAAACTTTTTGAAAAAAATGATAAACCGCCGACTTTTATATTTCCTGGAAACACACAATCTGCTTGACCCATACCAATGTGGGTTTCGAGAGGGTAGATCTACCACCGACCATCTGGTGCGTATCGAGGCACAGATCCGAGACGCTTTCATTCACAAACAATACTTTCTTTCTGTGTTTCTCGATATCGAAAAGGCTTACGACACAGCATGGCGTTTTGGCATATCAAGAGACTTGTCTCACCTGGGTGTGCGCGGTAGAATGCTTTCCATAATTGAGAGTTACTTGTCCAATCGGACATTCCGTGTGCGTGTGGGATGTGTTCTCTCCCAATTATTTGTTCAAGAAACGGGAGTACCGCAAGGCGGTGTACTTAGTTGTACACTTTTTATTATCGAAACGAATTCCTTGCACCTTTCCATCCCCCGAAATATGTTCTATTGTACATATGTCGATGACGTCCAGCTTGGCTTTAAGTCATGCAACCTGGCAATCTGTGAACGACAGGTTCAGCTACCTTTGAACAAGGTCTCTAAATGGGCATAAGAAAATGGATTCCTACTTAACCCACAAAAAAGTCCATGTGTCTTGTTCTCCAGAAAGAGAGGTATGCACTCAGAACCTGACAATCAATTGAATGGTCAACGTCTGTCTGTTATTGCCGAGCATAAACCCTTAGGCCTAATTTTGGACAACAAGTTGACCTTCGTACCGCAAATTAAGTATCTAAAGACAAAATGTATAAAAGCCATGAGTGTTCTGAAAGTGTTGTCACGTACTACGTGGGGTAGGGACAGGCAATGTCTCTTGAATTTGTATAGGAGCCTCATTCGCACACGCTTAGATTATGGGGCCGTTGTTTCATTCCGCGACTCCAAGTGCTTTGAAGATGCTGGATCCCGTGCACCATTTGGACATCCGCCTTTCTACGGGTGCTTTTCGCACCAGTCCTGTAGAAAGCCTTTATGTTGAGTCAAATGAATGGTCGCTTCATTTACAAAGAACTTACATGTCATTTGTATATTTTTTAAGGTAAAAGCAGACAAGAAACACCCTTCCTACTCTACTATTACTGATTTGTCGAGCTCTATTCTGTTTCAAAACAGGCCTTCGATGAGGCAGCCCTTCTCAGTTCGCCTGAAAAGTTTAGCTGAGGAAACTGGAGTCTCCCTTGAACACGGTTTAATGGCTCCTCTTGCATACCCGCCACCGTGGCAATGGCAGACTATAGACTGCGATGTGTCTTTTCTAGAAGTTACAAAACATGCACCTATTGCCCATATCCGAAACTACCTGGAACTTCAACACAAATACACATGTCCTGAGTTCTTTACAGATGCCTCTTAGTCCAACTCCTCTGTGTCCTAGGCTGCTGTTGGCCCTTCCTTTTCGGATGCTGGCCCTCTACATCCAGGCACAAGTATCTTCACAGCGGAAGCTTACGCGATACTTGTAGCAGCTAAACACATCAAGCAATCACAAATACAAAAAGCAGTAATTTATACAGACTCGCTCAGTGTGGTTACGGCTCTGCACAATCTTAAAAAACAAAAAACCCTGTCCTCATCTCACTCTACTCTATTTTATGCTCACTCTACACACTCGAACAACATGTTGTAGTGTGCTGGGTGCCAGGGCACCGTGAGATCCAAGGCAACGTGATGGCGGATCAGCTTGCTGCATCCGTCCACGAAATCAGTTCCACCACACCCATATCAATCTCACCCCTTGATCTTAAGCCGTCTCTCAAACGAAAGCTCAGGGACTACTGGCAGAGCATGTGGGATAGACACACACAAAACAAGCTACACGTTATCAAGCCACACCCTGGCCTTCGCCACCAGTATCAAAATCACGTCTAACAGAGGTAACACTAACAAGGCTCAGAATAGGACACACATACACGACACACACATATATTTTGTCCGGTGGCGATCCGCCATTGTGTGACAGATGTGGTGAAGCACTAACAGTTCTCCACATTTTAATTCAGTGCGAACCATTGGACGCTCTAAGAAAACAACACTTTCCATTACCCAACCGACAACATATACCTTTACACCCTGCAATGTTCGTCGGTAGGGAACCGCTTTTTAGTCATAAATTATTGTTAACGTTTCTAAAAGAAATTCATAGTTTTGATATCATATACCCGGGCATCCCGTAGCACGACCTCTGCAGAGAGGTTTTTGCTGCGGTGGCTATACAAGAAACCACTTGTCTCACAGTCCTTGGACACAAGGACGCTGATGAGGCACTTGTGCTAGTGCCAAATATTTTTACACGTTTCTAGTATGAAAACCTTTGTCACCCTTTTTACTATACACATCACCTCACTGTCCTGCCTTTAACACTTATGTTTTTACCCGCATTACCGCGAGGAATATTAAGGCCCCTATACAGCCCCGCAACATATCATTGTCTACATCTCTGTACTCATTGAAATGGCGCTCTTTGGCCATCAATTGGCCCTTGCGCCATAAAGCGCCACACATCATCATCATGTCCTGTCCTCTACTCTCTTCCGTTTACTTCCGTGTTTCCTGGCGGCAAGGGTTAACCCTGTGTGGCTATCCTACCTTGGATACACCATATTCGGTTATAGTGGTGTTGTACAGCTGGCGTCTGCAGGGTTTGTGCTTACAGACCCTGCAGCGTCCTCTTGTAGGACTCCATGGTGGGTGGCTGGCGCTGCTGCCGAAAATAAACCTATTCTTATGGCTTGTTCCTTCCCCCCACTCCCTGATCGACCTCAAAAAAGAGGGCGCACCGATTAAGTATTCCAGTTTTTTGGTCAGAAGAGAGTATCCTTTCCCCGATTCCACGTTATCCACGCTGACACACCCAGCAAACCAGTGAGAACTATTTCACCTTTTCTTGTTTCGAAGTCTTTGACAGAAATCTTTGGCCCAGGATATAAAGCATCGAGAATGTCAAGTGGTGACCTCCTGTTGGAGCTCCGCGACCAGAAACAGTATGCAAAATTGTGTAATCTAGTGAAATTTGGAGATACCAAATTAATAGTAACCCCACACCGAACCATGAACACCACCCGTGGCGTTGTTTCAGATGACGACCTGTTAGGACTGACGGACGCTGAGCTCCTGGAGGGTTTTAGCGAACAGAATGTCATCAACGTGAAACGAATTGGGATGAGGCGCGATGGCGAAGAAATCCAGACTAAGCACCTGATACTTACTTTCAATTCAAGTGTACTGCCCGACTCCGTTGAGGCAGGGTACATCAAGCTTTGAGTGAGGCCATATATACCGAACCCTCTCAGATGTTTCAAATGTCAACGGTTTGGCCACAGTTCTCAGAACTGCCGAGGCCGCCTAACTTGTGCGAAATGCAGTGCTGATGAACACACAGTTGATGCTTGTGACCCCGCAGGGGCGCCTGCGCAAGTAGGCGTTTGGTGTGTAGCGACACCACGGACCCGAGCTAACGGGGGAGTTTTGACTCCCTTCCACGCCTAGCCGTGCGTGGCTTTGCCGTCTCCGGGGAAAAAGGGATCCTGGGGGTTGAGCTCACGCTGGGTGCTTCGACCTTTAAGGCCCCCCGGCAGAGGCAACACACCTCTTTGGCCCCGGCTTATCGTAGACGGCACCCCTCGGCTGACCCACCCAGGAGAAATCGGCAGTCGCCTTTTCCTATCTCTCTCTCCCTACATCTTCGTCTTTTGTTCTCACTTTACATCTCTCCTGTCTTCTCCTCACTTCATTTTACTTGCAATTTTTCCTGGCGGCAAGGGTTAACCTGCTGTAAATATCCAAACTTGGATAGATATATTAGGTTATGGCAGTGGCGTACTACTGGCGTTGTGCAGACATGTTTACATGTTCTGCAACGTCCCCTTGTTGGGCTCCGTGGTGGGTGGTAGGCGCCATTACTGAAGGAACTGCACTTTTCTATGGGATCACGAAACCCCTTATCCACTGATCGCCCCTTCGAAAAGGTGGCGCACCGAAGCAAATGTAAAGCCGATTTCAGAAAAACAACACCATTTCCCTAAGTACCGCGTTATTCATTGCGAAAACTCAGACAAAAAAGCTCGCAACATCTCCCCATTCCTCGTGTCCAGGTGCCTAACCGAGACTATCGGAACTGGCTATAAGGCTACAAAGATGGCAAGCGGAGACTTGCTAGTGGAAGTTAAAGACAAGACACAGTTCCAGAAACTAGAAAAAATAGTAGCATTTGGGGACAAGCCCGTAACCGTCTCTGCACACTGAACGATGAACACTGTCAAAGGCGTTGTGTCAGACGATGACCTAAAAGACCTAACAAATGATGAGCTTCTGGCTGGCTGGAAGGACGAAAACGTCGTTCACGTACAGAGTATCGTAGGGAGAAGAGAAAACAAAGAAATTCCAACCAAGCACATAATTGTGACCTTCGGGTGCTCCACACTACCGCAAGAATTAGTTACCGGCCCCGCAGGGGCGCCTGCGCAAGTAGGCGTTTGGTGTGTAGCGACACCACGGACCCGAGCTAACGGGGTAGTCTCGGCTCCCTCCCACGCCTAGCCGTGCGTGGCTTTGCCGTGTCCGGGGAAAAGGGGATCCTGGGGGTTGAGCAATTGCTGGGTGATTGGACCTTTAAGGCCCCCCGGCAGAGGCAACACACCCCTTTGGCCCTGGCTTCACGTAGACGGCACCCCTGGGCTGACCCACCCAGGGGAAATCGGTAGTCGCCTTTTCCTATTTCTCTCTCTCTCTCTCTCTACATCTTAGTCTTTTCTCGTCTTTAAATCTATCCTGTCTTCTTCTCTCTTCCATTTACTTCCAATTTTTTCCTGGCGGCAAGGGTTAACCTTGTGTATGTGCTCTGTCTTATGCACAATACATTTGGTTATAGCGGCTGTGTACAGCTGACGTTGACATACCTCATATAAATTTAGGACTTGTCACGTCCCCGTGTTGGGCTCTATGGTGGGCGGCTGGCATGGCTGCTGAACTCACATTTAGTTTATGGCTTTTTCTTCTCTCCCTTCATTGCACGATCGTCCTCTCCCGAAGAGAGGGCGCACCGAAGACTTTTGCTAATATTTCAGCAAACCGAAAGAAACCTTTCCCCGCTACCATGTAATCCATTGTGAAACCGCTGAAAAGAACGCCAGAACCATTTCGCCTTTCGTTGTTTCCAAATGCCTCACCACTACACTTGGACGAGGTTACCAGGCTACAATAATGGCCAGTGGGGATCTCCTCCTCGAGGTAAAAGTGAGAGCCAGTATAAAAACCTCTCAAACTAGAATCGTTTGGAAACATACCTATCTCAATTACAGCACACCGCTCACTCAACACTTCCCGAGGCGTTGTATCTGATCAAGACTTGCTTGACCTGACTGAAGGTGAGCTCCTCGAGGGCTGGAAGGACCAGCAGGTGACACAAGTACAAAGAATTAAAGTTAGGCGTGATAAAAAGGAAAACCCAACAAAACACATAATTGTGACATTTTGCACCAGCACCCTGCCTGAACATCTCGAAACAGGATACTTGAAGTTGAATGTGAGACCTTACATTCCCAACCCACGACGTTGCTTCAAATGCCAGCGTTTTGGTCACGCCTCTCAGAGTTGCCGCGGCCAACTCACCTGCGGAAAGTGTGCCACCACAGGACACGCTACGGACGAGTGTAAGGTGGAGGATGGGGCCCACTGCGCAAACTGCGATGGTGCCCATCCCGCATACTCCCGAACCTGCCCAACATGGAAAAAGGAAAAAGAAATTGTTACAATCAAAATCACACAAAACATTACTTTCCGAGAAGCCCGTCAACAAGTATCTGGTCTTTTCACAAACAAATCATCGTTTGCCGATGTAGTGCAACAGTAACAGAACTACAACGACCTGCGGCAACTGCCCATGCCAGGCACAGTGTGCCCAGGCGGTCGCCAATGCCCCCACCCACGGCGGGAACAGCCAAGGCTGCCCTGCCACTCGTCCCCACGGCGACAACCAAGGCGGTTGAAAGCTCTTGCAGAGGCCAGGGTATCCCAGCACCAAAGGAGGTTCCTTCGACCCCTAGCCCAAGAGGACCGAAGGTTTCGCCCCCCGAGGTGAAGGAGACCCCAGGGTCGAACGATATGAAGGCCTCGTCTCACCAGGCGAGGTCCCAAGCCCAAAACATCAGCTCGCAAATGCGGGCACGCAGTGCCTCTGAGGAGGCAACGGACGCCACGGCACCCCTGGTGCAGAAAGATCGGCGTAGCTCCCTGGAGCGCGCCAAATGAAATAAAAAGCCAATAACGGGGCCCAGCGACGGCCCTGTTCTTTGAGTCTTAACGCTTAGCTTAAGAAGCAGACACACCCATTGTTCCTTACACACAGCACTACGTTACCTCCAATATGGCAACAAAAATAATACATTGGAACGTCAGAGCACTCCTTAGAAACCTCGTTGATGTTCAAGAGCTCTTTTGCAAACATTCGCCGAAAGTGCTGTGTGTACAGGAAACTCATTTAAAATCTAAAACCACGATTTTTTTTGTGTTGGTATGTTCTCTTCCGAAAGGACAGAGATGATGCTGCGGCATCATCCGGCGGTGTAGCCATTATTGTTAATCAAAAAGTAGCATGCACACATTTACCACTGCAAACAACACTAGAGGAAGTGGCTGTTCGAGCAGTTCTTTTCAACAAGCTCGTCACCATCTGCTCTCTGTACATACCCCCACACCACCGTCTTGGAAAACGAGAATTCGAGTCCTTAATAGACCAACTACCCGAACCTTATCTGGTCCTTGGTGACCTGAATGCTCATAGCAGTCTATGGGGTGATTCTCGCTGCGACGCACGAGGTCGTCTCATTGAACAGTTCCTTTTTTTCTCCGGCGCCTGTCTGTTGAATAGGAAAGAGGCAACATATTATAACCTTGCCAACAAAACCTACTCTTCCATAGATCTCAGCATCGCATTTCCTTCACTTGTACCATTACTCCAATGGAAAGTTCTAAATAATCCCTGCGGAAGCGACCATTTTCCTGTCGTTTTGAGTACACAAACATCATACGAATATCCTCCACGAGTTCCCAAATGGCTTATACACAAAGCCCGCTGGGAACAGTTTCATAACAAACCTCACTTATCTTGGACTGACATATGTGGGCTAAGCATGGATGAAGCTGTGCAGTACTTCACAGCTATCCTTATTAACACAGCAGCCAAATGCATCCCACAAACATCTGGACAGCCCGGCAAGCGACACGTCCCATGGTAGAACACAGAGTGTCGTAATGCCCGAAAGGAACAGAACAGGGCATGGAGGTTGCTGCGCAACTCGCCGACAGCGAAAAACCTTGAGAGCTTTAAGAAAATAAAGTCTCAAGGCAGGAGAACGCGTCGGCAGGCCAGAAGAGAAAGCTGGCAGAAGTTTTTGTCAGGGATCGATTCATACACACAGGAGGCTAAAGTCTGGAACATGGTCGGTAGGATAGCAGGTAAAACAAGTACACACACTTCCACTCGTAAACACTCAGGGTGATACCTTGGAAGATCAGGCAAACTTCCTCGGTGCACACTTTGAACGGGTATCCAGCTCGTCCCACTATACTGACACTTTCCAAAAATACAGAACAAGAATAGAAAAGCAGAAACTAGAACATAAATCATCTAGATACGAGGCATATAACCAAGCTTTCAGTCTAGCTGAGCTCCGAACATCTCTAAACTCCTGCAGTACTTCTGCCCCAGGTTCTGACCGTGTGGTGTATGAAATGTTAAAAAACATACCAGCCGAAACACGAAAAACCCTACTTTGTTTGTACAATGCTATCTGGTTTTCTGGCACAATCCCTACCTCCTGGAAAGAGGCTATTATTATTCCCATTTTGAAAGAGGGCAAGGACCCTTCTTTAGCTTCAAGTTATAGGCCTATTGCACTTACAAGCTGCTTGTGCAAAGTATTCGAAAAAATGATAAACTGTCGACTCCTACATATCCTTGAAACAAAAAATTTGCTCGACCCATTTCAGTGCGGGTTTCGAGAAAGTAGATCCACCACAGACCACCTCGTTCGTATCGAGGCACAGATAAGAGACGCCTTCGTCCATAAACAATATTTTCTTCTGTGTTCCTCGATATCGAAAAGGCTTATGATACAACATGGCGTTTTGAAATTCTAAGAGACCTGTCCCACCTTGGCCGTGCGCGGAAGATTGTTTCAAATATATGAAAGTTACCTGTCAAACCGGACATTCCGTGTCCGAGTGGGCACGGTTCTTTCCCAAATATTTGTCTAGGAAACAGGCGTGCCACAAGGTGGTGTACTTAGCTGCACACTTTTTCTCATCAAAATGAATTCCTTGCATTTGTCCATCCCCCGCAATATGTTCTATTGTACATATGTCGACGACGTCCAGCTTGGCTTCAAGTCATGCACTTGGCAATGTGTGAGCGGCAGGTTCAGCTGGGTTTAAAGAAGGTCTCCAAGATGGGCAGATGAAAACGGATTTCGACTTAACCCACAAAAAAGCACGCTGTGTCTTGTTCTCTCGAAAGAGAGGCATGCACTCGGAACCTGACATTCGACTGAACGGGCAACGTCTGTCCGTCAAAGCCGAGCATAAATTCTTAGGCTTAATCTTGGACAACAAGTTGACCTTGGCGCCACACATAAAGTATATAAAAACAAATGTTTAAAAGCCATGAATGTTATAAAAGTGTTGTCACGTACTACTTGGGGTAGTGACAATCAATGCCTCATGAATCTGTATCGAAGCCTCGTTCGCACCTGCTTAGATTATGGGGCCATTGTTTATCAGTCTGCAACTCAAAGTGCTTTGAAGATGCTGGACCCCGTACACCATTTGGGCATCCGCCTTTCTACGGGTGCTTTTCGCACCAGCCCCATAGAAAGCCTGTATGTTGAGTCAAATGAGTGGTCGCTTCATCTGCAGAGAACTTACATGTCTTTTGTGTATTTCCTTAAGGTGAAAGCGGATAAGAAGCACCCCTCATACTCTACTCCTAATGATTTGTCGAGCTCAATTCTGTTTGAAAACAGGCCTTCAATGAGGCAGCCCTTCTCAGTTCGCCTGAAGGGTCTAGCTGAGGACACTGGAGTGTCACTCGAATACAGTTTAATGGCTCCTGTAGCATACCCGCCACCGTGGCAGTGGCAGACTATAGACTGCGATGTGTCTTTCCTAGAAGTTACAAAACATTCACCTATTGCCCATATTCGAACATACTTTCTTGAACTTCAACACAAATACACACGTCCTGAGTTTTTCACAGATGCCTCCAAGACTAACTCCTCTGTGTCCTACGCTGCTGTCGGCCCATCCTTTTCGGATGCTGGCCCTCTACATCCAGGCACAAGTATCTTTACAGCGGAAGCTTACGCGATACTTGTGGCAGCGAAACACATCAAACAATTACAAATACAAAAAGCAGTAATTTATACAGACTCCCTCAGTGTGGTAACGCCTCAGCACAGTCTTAAAAAACAAAAAAACCCTGTCCTTGTCTCGCTTTACTCCATTTTTTGCACACTCTACACGCTCAACCAACATGTTGTGGTGTGCTGGGTGCCAGGACACCGTGAGATCCAAGGCAACGTGAGGGCGGATCAGCTCGCTGCATCCATCCACAAAACCACTGCCCCTACACCCATATCAATCCCGGTCCTTGATCTGAAGCCGTCTCTCAAACGAAAGCTCAGGGACTACTGGCAGAGCAAGTGGGATAAACACACACAAAACAAACTACACGTTATCAAGCCACACCTTGGCCATTGGCCACCAGTATCAAAATCACGTCTAACAGAGGTAACACTAACAAGACTCAGGATAGGACACACATACACGACACACACACATCTTTTGTCAGGTGGTGATCCACCATTGTGTGATAAATGTGGTGAGGCATTGACAGTTCTTCATGTTTTAATACAATGTAAACAGTTAGACACTCTAAGAAGACAACACTTTCCATTACCCTACCGACAACATATATCTTTACACCCTGCAATGTTTGTCGGTAGGGAACCACTTTTCACCCATAAATCATTGTTAGCTTTTTTAAGAGATGTCAATTTTTACCATGTTTTATACCCAGGCATTGCGTAGCGTGACCTCTCAAGAGAGGTTGCTGCTGCTGTGATTACATTTAAAAGCACTTGCCTCGCAGCCCTTGTACACAAGGGCGCTGATGAGGCACGTGTGCTAGTGCCAAATATTTTTACATGTGTTTATTATCAAAACCTTTGTCACCCTTTTTAATATGCATATCACGCCACTGTCATCTCTTTAATACTTATGTTTTTACCCGCATTATCGCGAGGAATTTTAACGCCCCTATACAGCCACGCAACCTATCATTGTCCACATCTCTATACTCATTGAAATGGCGCTCTTTGGCCATCAATTGGCCCTTGCGCCATAAAACCCCACACATCATCAAATTCAGTTTTGCTTAGAGACACATGTCACTCATGTCACTAAACTGTTTTTTCGTTGTTTCCATCGCAGCCTATGCATGCACCTCGTACGAACTTAGTGTGAAAAAAGTCCAGACAAGCCTGTCATCAATGATGTATCATGGAAAACTTGGCTACTGAATGCACAGCAGAGGCGAATGGCTTTTGTTTCTTATGGAAAGGGAACTTTAAATTGAGCCTCCTCGTTGCTGTATTCAAGAAGGTCGCATGTTCAGGATGGTAATTATTAAGCATTTCGTTTTTCTTCAAAAAGCAAGTGCTCTGAGTTGTGTGAGTAAAAGCCACCCTTGCAGATAGCTGATTGTTCAGGGGAACACGATATGCAACAATGATTTTCACTGTCAGCCGTTCTGTCGAATAAGATTCAATAATGAGCTTATTAGTGACTGCAACAGATGGCCATGCACGTATGAAAAATTTAAGCCAGTCACACTTCTACATAGGTAAAAAGAATTCTGGTATGCCTATGCTCAGATATCCCGCTGGAAATTTTAGTTGTGGCTCGCACCATTATGCATGCAAGACAGTGAGCACTAGCGCACAGCTACTACTTCCTGAGATGCCACATATAATCTTACCATGGGTCGAAGCCAAAGACAAGCATTAAAACGATTACCTTTCCACTACCGGCTGGTAACAGCAATCACTGACTGCTCGTCATACCAGTGAGTAATGTTTTGCTGATCTTCTCTGCCTTGCATGCGTCATCAAGAAAAGCACAATAAACTTCCCAGTCGAATATCTCAGAGCATAGACATGCGCGAAGAATTTTCCCAAGTGGGAGTGTGTAAAAACATGACGCCACAAACTATTCTATGCAAACATGCCCACTTATTGTAGGCACCAAAACTTCGGTATTAGTTGATTGGGCCGCTGACAGCATTACTGTCTTACTTTGTGTCGCCATGGACAAATAACTTATCTACAAGGGCAATTTTTGTTCTTAGGGCTGAATTTCAATGCAAGCCCAAGGAACGTCTCTGAATGTACCAGTGCTGTTTTCTAAGGTTTTATGTCATATTTATTTTTTGTGCAATCTGCAGTGACAGTAAGTGAATCTGCAGTAAGTGCAACAAGGCTGTAGCAGATAAATGATATTATTTTCACTGTACCATTGGCTGAGTATTTTGTTTTAATGTTTTTGTAAGCTTAGTTCTTTCTCTTCTTGAATTCGATTCCATAATTGCAATCAAGTGATTTTCTACTGTCATACTTATTCATACCTAACTTTGCCAATACCTAACCGTGTGTGATACGTTACAGTGAAATCTCACCATGTTCAACAATAATAATGATGACTGACACAAGGAATTCTTAAATACTGTCGTGTTTTTCTTGATTCAATGCGTAGTTTGTGCGAATATTTTGAGATCAAATTAGAATTTTGGGTGTTGCCAAAAGCACAATTTGATAGTTAAACATAGATTTGTGGGGAATGCCATTACATTTTGACTTCTTATGGCTCTAACATACCTAAATTTAAGCGCACTGGATAAGAAAAACATCAATTGTTCGACTGCTACTCCTTGGCTGTAACCGAATTTCCACCTTCATGTATTTGCTACTGGGCCAATAATGTATTTTCTAAGATAACCTTCTAATTTTTGCTGCAATGATAAAAGTCTGCCTAAAGAAAACTGTTTGTGCCTTTTCTATCTGTGCAGGTACCTGGACCAAGTAGCTGGCCAGCACTTCAATTGCTTTGCATAGTCATAGTTACTGAAAGCGTGCAAGTTTAGGGATAAATTAAATAGTCATTGTTATGTATAAAAAGGTTGGAGGTATGCAACAAGATTTGTGGAAACTTCACATTTACTTTTGGATGAGCTGTATGATGCATTCCAAGCAACACCAGAAACATTAATGGGTTGACGTTTAATTGCCTGTCTCGTGTACAAGAAAAACAGAATATCGTAATAATAGACGACAGTCAATAATTCATTCTTTCAACAAATATGGCACCAATTTTGCTGGTTAGACAAGTACAAGCAATCAATTTGGTGTCAAATTATGCTACCGTCCCTACTTGTCACTCTCAACAGTGAACAGCTAAATGCACCGATTGTTAAACGCTGACATGATGCAACAAATTAACCGTGAGAAACGTTCAACAAGGTAATTTGCTTAAAAATAAATGTCAAAAATGATGTTAAAAGATCTAGCAAAAGTTTTTTATTATATTGGCAACAAGTTTACTAGGCGTCTAATAATATACGTACAGTAAACGTTTACAAAGATTATTTTAAAAAGTCTAGGAAGACGCTTTTTAGAATTCATGCTAGAGTTTTTCTAGCCGTATAATATCTTGGCGTTAGCACAGCTGCAGGAGGTTTTCAAGCTGCTTAGGTTTAAAACACATCTCAACCAGACTTCTTATGTACTTTTAGACTATCCTTTTTGGACATTTACTCGAAGTTCTTCAGCTTTTGTTGTGTTTCCTGGGCTGGCCTGACTTTTGGCATTGCGGTCTTGTGCATGAGATTAGAGGTTCTAGCAAGATTAGAATTTAAGCAACATGGAATAGGTAGGCTTGCTTTAGGAGCTCACGCGAATACACCAAATCAGAGAGTACAAAGTGATAAAGGATGCACATCATTTGAGGGCACGAAATTTAGCAGTAAGATGAAAAATTTGAAAAGCGATAAAGAGAAATAGGGGAGGAGCGTTGTGCTAGGAATGTTTTCAGCTACTTGTACTTGATGAATGTTCATACAAAATGGAGGAAGCGAACCATAAAATTGACGGTAAATATTTGAAAACGTTTCAAGGGGCCAAATCAAGATCTATCGGTTAAGAAGAAGTTGAAGGAAACGACACCGGCATGTGGAGAATCGGCATGATTAAAAAGTCCGTGCTAAATATCTATCGAACATTTAAGCAAGGATTTGCCACGGAAATGATCTAAGGTAATACTCGGGGTAGTTCTCTACTGGTTGAGGCGAGAACGGGAGCATTGCGAACCAAGCCTTATCGGGCCAAATAAGAAGGAATAGACACGGTGCGTGTGAAGAGAAGGAGGAAACTGCCAAACACCTGATAATGTTCTGTAAAGGGCTCTACCCTACACTTCAAGACGATGGAGCAGAGTATTTCAAAGCACTGAGGTTTAGGGACAGCAAGGAAAAAATGTATCTTGAGCCGGTAGAAATAACTAGAAGGAGGTGAACTGCTTGGTGGCTAAAATTAAGGCACGCGGGAAAATTAAATCTTTCGCTGGAAAGTACCAGTCCCGACATTCACTATTTAAAGAAAAAAGATTAGTCAAGTTGTTGGTTCACTAAGTATTTCGGCTAGGTGGCGTTAGCCACCACCCAATCTCAAGGGTACCGCCATACCAATTCATCCATTCATCAAACCGAAGCGAAAATTGCGATTTCATAATCATCTTACAGGTCTGCAATTCGCGGGCGCCAACCGTATTTGAACAAAACAAAATTGTTCTGGATACTGCGTACATACTACTGGGGTGTTGTTTTGGACATCGTCGAATTACGGCCCGTTGTCAGATTCGGCCATTGATCGATGCTAGTGAGCTCCTGTGAATTCTCTGATTGTCCTAAAAACCACCATTACGAAATTTGACAATATGGTAGAATTTTACAGCGTCCAGCACGTAAGAAAGAAAGGCAGGATAGGTCCTGACGTCTCATGTTGTGAAGCTGCGATGAAGCCGGAAGTCGGCCGTATCGACTGGGCAAATTCTTCTCTCTTGTTGACATCCGAATGTAAAGCAGAAGGCACGACTGTCTCTCCGGCTCGGATAGTACGTGAGCTGGGCAGCACGCGTGTCTTGACGATTCGAAACTAATGGAACGGGGCTCAACGCTCTGGGCCAGCGCGATACCTTCGGCGGAATCCATTTCGTCCAAGTATAACAACAAGTAACAGCTCGCCGACAACGAAGCAAGTACAAGAGAACGCGTGCTAGATGCACTGACAACAGCGAGTGTTTTCACGTTATCAATTCAGTAACTGTACAGACAACACGATTGGTCGTGCGGCTTCTACGGTTGCATTCCCTCACGCGGCCGACGCAGCGTCCGGCTACGGTGTCCGTGTCCCGCGTGAAACTCACTGGCGTCAGCATTATACGACCGTGGTTACTTTAAGCACGGTGCAATTTACACTTGAACGTGGTTGCTGTTACGTTGAGATCACATGCAATGCTGGGGGAGAGTATACGAAGCGGAACAAAAAAGGTGTTTAAATACGCACATGCAAGTTGTTACTTTACACACACAACACGAAACCACGTATGTGCACATGATCCTCACTGCGTCTTGCTGGGCCCAGCAGCGTCGTCCGTTGTCACAGGCAGGAGCAGTGCCCAACCGTCACTGACCTGCAAGGCGTTCGTCGTCGTTAGAACAACGCCAGGAACATCGTTAGAAAAAGCCGCCACAAAAACATTGTTGAGAACAGAAGCACATTCGTGTGACGGGACTGCAACACCATCAGTAGATGTAAGTAACAATGTGGTGGTGTATTTCTTTTTTATTACATTCCAAAATTGTTTAGGATTGTTAATCAGCATAGCAGGCAAAGTGTGGTTGTTGAACGTGTCCTTCGCGCTCTTTAATGCGGCTTTGTACTCAGCAGTGACAGATAGGATTCCCATCGCACCTTGGAATCGCTCACCTTTGCAGAGCGAAACAAACGTTTCTTTTAATTGGACAATCTTTTCAAATGCTTGTTAAACCAAGGTGATTCCCTTTCACACCTCAAGGATTTAAGCGGCACAAAAGCGTCAACAAGACGCTCAACAATGCCCTTAAGCAATTCCCAATTAGTGTCCACAGATCACAGTGAAAAATCGTGCAAGTATTCATCGAGAAAAAAAAGCTAGCTTACGATTTATCGCGTTGTAGTCAGCACGTTTATAGTCTCTAATGCATTTTGCATATTGATGTGGTTACAGACAGGAGTTTCAAGATCAAAATAGAGTAACGGATGGTCACTGACGCCAGGTATATACACGAGTGAAGAGATAAGATGCGGTACGTTAGTTAGAACGAGATCTAAAATGCTGGATGTTGCTGAAGTAGTTCAAGTAGGTTCAGAGACAAGTTGTGACAGGTTGTAGTCCATACAAGTCATCAAAAACTTGTTACACTCAGTCGAGAAAGGGCTAAGATAAGGCGATTCATTATTGCACACAATCGAGGGGTAGTTGAAATCCCCAGCCAAGAGGATAGGAGTGTTGGGAAAATGCACCGTGATCATGTTAAGCGCGTCATGCAATTCATCAACGAAAGTGGGACTAGAAGACGGGGGACGGTTACGTATTCCCGAGATCAACTTCTTAAAACGTACGCAAAGCTCAAGCCAGACTAGTTCCAGGTTACTTGATGAATTAATGGGTGACGCGACAAAATTATCTGCAACAGCTATCAAAACACCACCGCCACATCTTTGGCCTCTGTCAAAGCGGAATACGTTGAACTTCTTTTTGCAATCAAACAAATTCATACTCGTTACCTAGAAACAAAACCATGTTTCAGTCAACAAAACAGCATCAGCATCACAGGAATCGACTATAGAGTCAAGTTTGTCGCGCTTTGGTAGTAAACTTCTATTATTTGTAAAAAGAAAAGAGATAGAATTTGCGGTAGTAGGCGCTAAAGCACTGCCCCTCACGCAACCCTACAGCGCAGGGTGTGGTGGAACAGTGACATCATGGGTGAATTGCTGACTCTGGACCAGCGGACAAGCAGAGTGATCAGTATGCTCAGTATGTGACAAGTCAGAGATACTAGAATTATTGATAACGTGAAGCGATGTCTGTCCCCAAAAATTATTTTCCATAAAATATTTTCACGAGCTGCGCTGTAGCTATAGCACTGACCGTTAATGCACAGTTAATGTACCTCAGTTTGTGATGCGAGCCCTCATTCTTTGCAAATTGAAGCAGCTTTTTCCTGGCTTGGCGCGTTTTTAAAGAAAAAAAACGGCGATACCTTTATCCCTGAGCTTCACTGACTGGTATAGAATCAGCTGCTTCGTTTTAAAGGAATGAAATTTCACGATTACTGAACGGAATTTTCCCTCCGATAATGCACCAATTCCATGAGCACATTCTAGCGCGTTCTTTGTGAGCACTGGAGTAAAGCAGCTAGAAATCATGTTTAACAGCTTTTCTTATGTGGCCTCCCATGTTTTCGATAAACTGTCATGTACACCGAAGAAGAATAAATTGTCTCTTCATTGCCTGTCCTCCAGCTGTGATTGACCAAGTCACAATTTGCATTTTCACGAGCTAGGTTATCTGCGAGTTCTCGTAAGGCCAGCAGGTTTTGTTGAGCGGTGTCCGTGGTAGGCGTCCTAGTTTCAACAGCGGACAGCCTTATATCAATATTGGCTATGTTGCTTTTCATAGTTTCCTGAGCTTCTTTTAATTCAGCAATCGACTTAATTAAACTTGAATGTTTCGTTTCCATCCTAGCTGTGCGCGAGTTAACGTTCTGTGGTAGAGTTAACACATCATTCAGTTTCTTCTGTATTGTCTCTTCGCTAGCATTGTCTTTAGACAGCGTAACAACGCCAGAAGCACCAGTAGTAGGTCCAGGGTTTAACTCTACGTTTCCTGACTGCAAAAGCAACTGACCACAAACAACAAATGATTGCACAAGCAAAACAAGTAGCACTCTTGGGTGTGGGAACAGCAAAGGACAGGCATTGCTAGCTCTCTTAGCAAACAACGAAGTGTTATTACTGACCTGCATGAACAAACGCATGTTGTAAAGCAAACGTCCAACGATGCTGTTCGCACGCCCACTAGAGATTGGTGCAGTGGTGGCGCAGAACGCACATACAGTGCTGACGCGCAGACAACGTAGACGTTTAGACAATGTAGCTGGTCTGCAAGGAGACACTGACTGGCTCTTGCAAACGTGACAACTCGTTGTGTGTATGTGTGTGTGTGTGTTTGTGTGCGTGTGTGTCACATTGTGTTTTTCTCTCCCTCATTTTCTTTTCTCTAAGTCCCGCTTCTTTTATTTCTTTCCTTTTTTTCCTGGTTAAGGCTGCCTACCCGTTACAAAGTGCAGGGCCAGAATCCATCATCACCATCAACCGAAACCAAAATCGCAATTATATAAGCTTCTTCGATGGGCCTGTGATTCGCGCGCGCCTGCCATAAGTGCACGAAACAAACTTTTTCGGCTTAAAAACATTATTACTGCGTACATACTCCTGGGCTGTTTGGCTGAGCTGAAGGTGTGGAAGGAAAAAAAATTTTAGTCTCGAAACTTTTCATCCCTGCTGAGGTGTCATAACATTTTGATCTGTAGAAACCAGCCGTAAATGAATGAATAAATAAGTGAATAAATGAAAAGACTGTTTGATTATGCACGCCATGCTAGCTGTTGGGCAGTGAGGATTCGGTGCGAAGTTCAAAGGTTTGCTCTTGAACCTTTTTTTTATTATTCAGCTTGTGACTGCAAAACAAAGAAAATGCTTCATTCTGATAGTTTTCCCTGTTGTGAACCATTATTTGCTATATACAGTTTCCTTACACATATCAGTCTACGCCCCTTCTCGTCTCGTGGTCAACTTATCACTTGACATGGTCTAGTTTCAAGTTAAAGCTAGTGACCGTGAGAAGGTAATATATTAACTTTTGGTGTCACTCTAATGCCCTAGCACGCTTACTGTGAGCTATATGTAAAGTGAATTTGATGTGAATAAAGCGTTTTCCTGCTGGCATCTTTTGCAGTCCAAGTGTCTCCATCTCCCTTGTGTCAGACACGCCTTCTCGATGCCTTCATCTAGTTGGCGCTAGAACCGTGCAGCTGCTTGAAAGCATATATTGGCTTGATAGAATACTTGAAACAAGAACAAATAAAAAAATGTAAGAATGGAGGTATTGTTGGCCACAGGTCCCTTTAGACCACAAGGAAGAATGCTGCATTTGCAGTAAATGAGTTGAGATACTTATTCATTGTTGAAATTCGCTATACTTCTTTATTGCCTCATCTATATGAATGAATCTTGTTTGCACTGCAGAAACATCTCAGCATAAAGGCCATTCCTTATCTTCCGACGGGGCTGCTGTCATGCACTTGCAAAATATCACAACAAGATGTAACTGCAACATTCACTCGTACTGCAAGGTGCAAAAATAAAACTTAGTAGAAAAATTAAAAAAACACATCTTTATTTTAAGGTAATGCAGGCATAAAAACGAACATGCAGCTTCTTTAAGCTATGAAATTTTGCCCAGAGTTGTTTATACTCACTCCTCTCTCCTTACCTTATATAAGAACAATCTAACAATACAGGGGCACACAAACTTTATGGCATAAGTTCTTTCATGGCGTTACTATGAAGGTCTTTTAGTTGTCAACTACATGACTGAGGAGAGAATTCATAATGAGCTGACGCACTATATCTAAAAAAAAAACCTGACTCGAAAGTGCAGACCAATCATTTAAAAGTAAAAGGTGCTGTAAAACTTTTCTTTGTTCCGTTCTGCTGACAGGACATTGCAAGATATTTGGAGATGCCAATGTCATGCTCAACTCTCACCACGCTCTTTACAGATGGAGGAGCGTATGAGAGTTAAAGGTGTTTGTTTTACCACTTATGCACTCGAAATACACGATTATGTACACTTCATGACATAAATGGTGAGACCCAAACACTTTGGCGTTGGTCCTGGTCTGTGAACGTACTTGAGATAAAATAATAAAAGTTTTGGTGCACTACAGTGCAGAAAGACACAATGGACAGAACACAAATGACGAGAACAAGCGCTGAATCTTCAATAATGTTTATCAGGAAATAAAATTGCAGGTATCTTTATAGCACCTCGAGAAGACTGAGGACTTCGTGTACCCCACGCACGCAAGTCAGAATGCAATGTGCACATCATCGGTTAAGCAACTTTGGCCAGCCTGTCTACCCTGTGTTCTTTCTCTTGGACCGAAGTTTGCTGTGGCATTCAGGGAGTCGAGGCCAGCACAGCTTTTTTTGTATGTAAGGTTTCGCATGAAGTCCATGCCAATTAGAATGCAAGTTGTACTTCTGGAGGTGGGAACATTCTTAACAGCTGCAAGAACTTAATTCCCGGCCCACCCATTAAACGAGCGGCTTTTCTTGCTATGCGACCCCTCATCTACATTCTCCTGGTGGATAATAGAGGTGGTTTCACGATTCTACTGAGCAAAAGTATTCTTAAATCAATGTCGAGTGAAGCAATTTCTACAGTCGATTCTCACTCTGATAATTTATTTAGTTAACAGAAGTCTATTGCAAAAAGTGTGAGAAGCTTAACCTTTTTGATCTGGTTAAGGCGATTGATAAGAGCAAGAACAATTTTTCAAATGTCTTTTTAGTGCAGAAATTCAGAACGTCGACGTATCTTTTACCCTTTTGTACCATTGTCTATGAATCTGAATCAGCATATTCTCAAGCTTTTAGTGATAGATGACTCTTTTATTGACACTAAATCTAACCAGGCTTTAGACGTCTTTGGCACTTTCAGTAACAAGTTTTGTCAGGATTTATCGATTGATAACGAAGATCTTTTTTATTCCTTGCATCATAACCTAACCCTTGAGTGTGTTGAGTATTCTATTGATAAACACAGTTCCGTTGCTTTCCAAAACTCTGCGCGGATTTCTGCTGGTGGTTTTTAGAATGTTTAGGCGTTTATTAGCCGTCTACCTACGTAATGTTTGAAAGGACTCCACACCTGCAAAAGCAAGGCGTATGCACTTGTTCTTGCACCGTACGGTGATTGGAGACCTAGTTCTTGCTCACTTCAATCATCAGATCAACGGCTTGCTCACCAATGAACTTGTTCTTAAAATATTTTGATATCTTGACAATTACATAATGGTTTTAGGGTGTGATCCGTACGACTTAGAAATACAAAGCAAAGTGCCACTTGATGTGTTTTTTGGTGTGATGAGTCCATTTAGCCTAACCCTATGAACTTCCAGCAAATGGCCAAATTAGATTTTTAGATATCTGGTTTCGTTTTACATGTGTTAGTGTCTGCTGGTGCTAGTCAACCATGTACTAACAAACCACTGCTATGTTTCATGTCCACCCACTCTAAGCTCGTTACACGATGCTATTCCCACGTTCTGCCTCAAGAGTGCTCTGGGAAAATCTTGCCTACACTGTACTTCTGAAGCATTTGAGCGTCAAGCTTAAAGGCTGTGAGGTGCTGGGCGTCTCGAGCCACTGCACATTTCATTTGCAGACAGCCTGTTCAAGAAGGTGTGCCACCGCACAAATAATCTTAAAGCCATCACCCAGTGCTGGCAGAAGGCAGCATTGATACCTTATATGCACGAGCTGTCGCCCAACTAGAAAAAGGTGGCCCAGTGGTAAGACGCGAAACTCGTATTTTCAGTACCAAACAGGCTGTATAGGCTCTGCAGATTGACCGACCTGGAGGCAAAGATGAAACAGATCTGTGGCACAAAGCACAGGACGCCCTTTGCTGATTGTGCAGGAGGGATAGAGCACAAAATTCTTTTAAAGTGAGGTAAAGTGTGGGATGGCCAAACCGGGTGTTGCATAAACGATAGGCTAAGGGAGCATGCAAACAATGTGAAGAATGCGCATGACTGAAAAGATTTGAAGGTTTCCTATCAAGCCGTTGTGTAACCTGCCAGAATTCCTCTCCCAATTCAGCTGTCATCATTTATGTACTGTCTATTGTGTTTCCTGCACTGTAGTGCACCAGAATAATGTACCGACAAGCCCAATTCACCGCTTTGATAATGAAAGGCTATATTGCAGTTGTCCCACTTGCTTCATGGTTGCAGTTTTGTAAAATAATTAAAACAGTGTATTCTTCATTTATTACAACAGTTTACACACGGCTTGGCTATCGTACACTTCACCTCACTTTAATGGCTTTTTGTACTCTACCCCTCCTGCACAATCAGCAAAGGGCGTCCTGTGCTTTGTGCCACAGACCTGTTTCATCTTTGCCTCCAAGCGATTTGCCGAGTAGATTATATGGAAGAATCAGATTAAGCTGAAAGTAAACAAAACTTGAGAAGCAAAAGCTTTCCACTGTCTCTTGCAAGCTTAGGCGTAAAAGGACCAGGACGGTATCCAACAGATGTTAACTGAAAGCTTACATACCTTGGGCTGTACTGAGAGTATAGAGCAAACATTTATACAGCTGAAGTGTTTCTCAGAGCTAAGCTTTGCAAGATCCGTGGCTTTAGGGATGTCAGCTCGACTGAACAGTTGCTTACAAATTCATCTCATGGCCCTTCTATTGATCAGTGTGTATTAGCATGAGAAACAGCAGATATATTCATTCCATGGTACAGCAGTGTGTAGGAGGCACCAAATGATGACATGTTCTTCCATAATATGAGAGCTTAGGATTTTGGCGGGAAATTCATGACAGATATGACCACATAATTTTAACATAATTAGGTTGTTGGATAAAAGTAAAGAAAAATACGTACTGATTTGAAGTTGAAATGCTCATCTCAATGTCTCCAATACGACAAATGATGCAATGCATGATCAAATTCGACTTCAGTGCCATACAGGTGTGCTGCGGAGAAGCACATGGTGAAGATGCTGGCATTTATTTCTTCGGCTTCACCGCCATGTCCTGCCACTGCGGAGAAGCACGCATTTCGGGTCGTTACGATTACACCAGTGTTGTTCTATCAATTCCAAATGGGCAACGTGAAGCACAATTTAATTTTGCCATCGCAGCATATCAGTGTATTGAGAGGATGGCTTGGTGCAAGTTACACAACTTTTCAGGAAACTGTTTATTTATTCAATTATTCATATAATTATTTATTTCAATACCCTAAAAGTCCAATCGGGCATTACATAGGGGGGATTTAAGAGAATACATACATTTCAAGCAAGATGAACAGAAAACAGAATACCAAAAGTAAACAATAAAAAGGAAACAGCGAGTAAATCGAATCACAACATCTAGTCAAATACGTTCACCAACAATAATCGAATACATATTCATTAGTACAATAATAATGAAAACACCTATGAAAACTACATGGAAGAACACTGAATAAGTATCGAGAGCAAAAACAGCAGACGAAATTACAGGTGCCGAAAATTCAGCACTACATATAGGAAGCATTTGGGAAAGTGTTCTCGAATCCCGGCAGCATAGTCCTATATTATCACGCCATTTGATGTTGACAGGTAGTTTTCACTATTATATGCGGAATAGCGGTCAACAGGGCAGAGTACAACTACAAAAATAGACACGACTGCCTACCTGTTGTTGCAAGGCAGCGCACTTCAGCCTGCGACGTCTGCCGATCGAGCAAGCACAGTCTCCACGATGGTAACAAAATCACCACGGGGCACTGGTTCGTGCACCACGTTAGCCACATGAAAGCTGCATGACTCGCAGAACCAAATCACACACAAACGATCAAACTCACTCGAGCAAGGCACTAGCTTGAGAATCAGGCGAGCGAACAACCCACCGGCCCAGGCCCCGCAAACTGTCAGGTTCAAGTCATCACCTGATAGGGAGGAAAAAGATCAACCACTGCGCGTTTTTGCTTAAAACACCTTAAGTGGATTTTCCAACCTCTCTCGCCACTCACTCGCGCTATTGCACTTTCTTGTAGGGGCGCCCTCGTCGGGGCCAAAAGTAGGGCACTGTGGAATTACAATAGGTATGATGTTGGGAGAGGAATATTGATAGGGGTAATGGTTCCTGGTCTGACATTTGGCAATATGGTCTTGTGCATGAGATCAGAAGTTCAAGAAAGATTATAAACTATTCAACGTGGTATAGGTAGGCTTGCTTCAGGAGCTCACGGGAATACACGAAATCAGGGAGAGAGAGAGAGAAAATACTTTATTCACAGGATCCTGAGTAGGGTAGGTGTCGGCTTCACAGGGCGTGGTCTACCTTTTTGATGCTCTAGTCTATGCAGTCCTAGACACAGTGGGCCAAGAACTCGAGGGTTGAACCTGACTCGACAGAGGATACTTGGGTTCCCGTGCCCCACGTTGCGGGCGACGAATTCCCGTTCTCCTCTGCCTGGCCAAGGCCCCATCGAACGCTGGATCGCCCGTTTCCAAGATTGGCAGTCCATCGAGCGGACTCACCGCTCAATCTGCGCTGGCACTTCTTGGCGGGCGGTGCTGTCGTCAGGCATTACAAGGTAATATTGGATGGACATCATTTGAGGGCAGGGAAGCTAGCAGCAAAATAAAATTTGAGAAGTGATTGAGAGAGATGTGGGAGCAGCGTTGGGCTAGAAAGGTTTTCGGCTACTTTTATATGAAGGATGCTGATACAAAATGGAAGTAGCGAACCAGAAAATTGACGGGTAAATACTTTGAAAACAGCAGGGGGCCAAACCAAAAAGAAATATTGGTTAAGAAGAAGGTGAAGCAAACGGAGACTGACAAGTGGAGAATCGGCTTGTTTTAGAAGTCTGTACTAGAGATCTACCGAACTTTTAAGCAGGAAATCGCCAAGGAAAGCATCTATGATAATACTCGGGGGTAGTTCGCTACTGTTTGAGGCCAGGACTGGAGTATTGCGAACCAAGACATACCGGGCCAAAAACGAAGGTGTAGGCATGGTATGCAGTGCATGTGGAGAGGAGGAGGAAACTGCTGTACACTAGATAATGTTCTGTAAAGGGCTTCACCATATAGTTCAGGATGATGGCACCGAGTTTTTCAAAGCACTGGGGTTTAGGGACAAGGAGGGCAAAATAGACTTTAAGCGCGTAAAATGAACTAGAAGGACGTTGTCTGATTGGTGGCTAAAGTCAAGGCACGAGTGAAATTTAAACCATTCACTGTAAAGCACCAGTCCTCCACTTCACTATTTGAAGGAAAAGAAAGATAAATCTAGTGGTTGATTCATTAAGTATTATTGCTAGGTGGCGTTAGCCGCCACCCGATCCAAAGAGTACAGCAACTGTAGAGAAGCCACGACTGCGCTGAGGCCTACACCGCTGGTGTCCGTGTGCACCTCCGTTGGCGTCATAGGGTCGTAATAGCGTAGAATGAAGGAGACGTCAGGAAATGGTGGAGCTTCACGAAGGCTGATGATGATATATGGTGTTTTTTTTGGCGCAAGGGCCATTTGATGGCCAAAGAGCACCAGTTCATGGTTCAAAGAATGTGGATAATGATTGTGATTAGCGGCTGTATAAGGGCCATAATATTCCTCGCAGTAAAGCGGGTAAAAACATACAAGTAATAAAATCATGACCATGCCGTGAAAGGTGCGTGTGATGTGAATAGGTGACACAAGTTGGTGATAATGTAAAACGATAGTGGACATTTATGGCATTAGCACAAGTACCTCACTCGTTTATGCCCTTGCGTCCAAGGGCCGTGAGGCAAGTGCTTTCCTGTGTAGCCACCGCAGCAAAAACCTCCCTGGAGAGGTCGTGCTACGGGATGCCCAGGTATATGATATGAAAATTATTAATATCTTTTAAAAATGCTAACAATGATTTATGACTACAAAGCGGTTCCCTACCGACGAACATTGCAGGGTGTAAAGGTATATGTTGTCGGTAGGGTAATGGAAAGTGTTGTTTTCTTACAGTGTCCAATTGTTTGCACTCAATTAAAATGTGAAGGACTGTTGATGCTTCAACACATCTGTCACACAATGGTGGATCGCCACCGGACAAAAGATATGTGTGTGTCGTGTATGTGTGTTC
The DNA here is from genome assembly GCA_013436015.1 of Rhipicephalus annulatus. NCBI lineage: Eukaryota > Metazoa > Arthropoda > Arachnida > Ixodida > Ixodidae > Rhipicephalus > Rhipicephalus annulatus. The sequence continues at coordinate 35,553 of WOVY01000736.1, forward strand.
TATCCCGAGTCTCGTTAGTATTCCCTCTGTATGAAGCCATTTTGATACTGGCAGCCAATGACCAAGGTGTGGCTTATAATGTGTAGTTTGTTTTGTGTGTGTGTATCCCACTTGCTCTGCCAGTAGTCCCTGAGGTTTCGTTTGAGAGACGGCTTAAGATCAAGGGCCGGGAGTAATATGGGTGTAGGGGCAGTGCTTTTGTGGATAGATGCAAAGAGCTGATCCGCCCTCACGGTGCCTACGATCTCACTGTGCCCTGGCACCCAGCACACAACAACATGTTGTTTGAGTGTGTAGAGTGTGCACAAAATGGAGTAAAGTGAGAGAAGGACAGGGTTTTTTTTGTTTTTTAAGACTGTGCAGAGCCGTTACCACACTGAGGGAGTCTGTATAAATTACTGCTTTTTGTATTTGTAATTGTTTGATGTGTTTAGCTGCCACAAGTATCGCGTAAGCTTCCGCTGTGAAGATACTTGTGCCTGAATGTAGAGGGCCAGCATCCGAAAAGGATGGGCCGACAGCAGCGTAGGACACAGAGGAGTTAGACTTGGAGGCATCTGTGAAGAAATCAGGATTAGTGTATTTGTGTTGAAGTTCCAGGAAGTATGTTCGAATATGGGCAATAGGCGCATGTTTTGTAACTTCTAGAAAAGACACATCGCAGTCAATAGTCTGCCACTGCCACGGTGGCGGGCATGCTGCAGGAGCTATTAAACTGTGTTCGAATGACATTCCAGTTTTCTCAACTAGACCCTTCAGGCTAACTGAGAAGGGCTGCCTCATCGAAGGCCTGTTTTGAAACAGAATGTAGCTCGACAGATCATTAATAGTAGAGTATGAGGGGTACTTCTTGTCTGCTTTCACCTTAAGAAAATATACAAAGGACATGTAAGTTCTCTGTAGATGAAGTGACCATTCATTTGACTCAACGTAAAGGCTTTCTACAGGGCTGGTGCGAAAAGCACCCGTAGAAAGGCGGATGCCCAAAGGGTGCACGGGGTCCAGCATCTTCAAAGCACTTTGAGATGCAGACTGATAAACAACAGCCGCATAATCTAAGCGGGTGTGAATGAGGCTTCAATACAGAGTCATGAGGCATTGCCTATCACTACCCCAAGTAGCACGTGACAACACTTTTATAACATTCATGGCTTTTAAACATTTTGTTTTTAAATACTTGATTTGCGGTACGAAGGTCAACTTGTTGTCCAAGATTAAGCCTAAGAATTTATGCTCGGCTTTGACAGACAGACGTTGCCCATTCAGTCAAATGTCAGATTCGGAGTGCATGCCTCTCTTTCGAGAGAACAAGACACACGTGCTTTTTTGTGGGTTAAGTCGAAATCCGTTTTCATCTGCCCATTTGGAGACCTTGTTTAAACCCAGAAGAACCTGCCACTCACACATTGTCAAGTTGCATGACTTGAAGCCAAGCTGAACGTCGTCGACATACGTACAATAAAACATATTGCGGGGGATGGACAAGTGCAAGGAATTCATTTTTATAATAAAAAGTGTGCAGCTAAGTACACCACCTTGTGGCACGCCTGCTTCCTGGACAAATGTTTGGGAGAGAACACTGCCCACAAGGACACGGAATGTCCGGTTTCACAGGTAACTTTCGATTATGTAAAACATTCTTCCACGCACACCAAGGTGGGACAGGTCTCTTAGAATTCCAAAACGTCATGTTGTATCATAAGCCTTTTCGATATCGAGGAACACAGAGAGAAAATATTGTTTATGGACGAAGGCGTCTGTGATCTGTGCCTCGATACGAACAAGGTGGTCTGTGGTGGATCTACTTTCTCGAAACCCGCAATGAAATGGGTCGAGCAAATTGTTTGTTTCAAAGATATGTACAAGTCGGCAGTTTATCATTTTTTCGAAGACTTTGCACAAGCAGCTTGTAAGTGCAATAGGCCTATAACTTGAAGCTAAAGAAGGGTCCTTGCCCTCTTTCAAAACGGGAATAATAATGGACTCTTTCCAGGAGGTAGGAATAGTTCCAGAAAACCAGATACCATTGTACAAACAAAGTAAGGTTTTTCGTGTTTCTGCTGGTAGGTTTTTATCATTTCATACAGCACACGGTCAAAACCTGGGGCTGAAGTACTGCAAGAGTTTAGAGATGTTCGGAGCTCAGCTAGACTGAAAGCTTGGTTATATGCCTCGTATCTAGTGAATTTTTGTTCGAGTTTCTGCTTTTCTATTCTTGTTCTGTATTTTTGGAAAGTGTCAGTATAGTGGAACGAGCTGGATACCCGTTCAAAGTGTGCACCGAGGAAGTTTGCCTGATCTTCCAAGGTATCACCCTGGGTGCTTACGAGTGGAAGTGAGTGTACTTTTCTTCCTGCTACCCAACGAACCATGTTCCAGACTTTGGCCTCTTGTGTATATGAATTTATCCCTGATAAAAACTTGTGCCAACTTTCTCTTCTGGCCTGCCGACGCGTTCTCCTGCCTCGAGATTTTATTTTCCTAAAGCTCTCAAGGTTTTCCGCTGTCGCCAAATTTCGCAGCAACCTCCATGCCTTGTTCTGTTCCTTTCGCGCATTCTGACACCCAGTGTTCCACCATGGGACGTGTCGTTTGCCGGGCAGTCCATATGTTTGTGGAATTCACTTGGCTGCTGCGTCAGTAAGAAAGGCCGTGAAGTACTGCACAGCTTCATCTATGCCTAATTCGCATATGTCAGTCCAATTTAACAGTAAGCTTTTGAAATTGTTCCCAGTCGGCTCTGTTTACCAGCCATTTGGGAACATGTGGAGCACATTCATATATTATTGGTGTACTCAAAACTAAAGGGAAATGGTCACTTCCGCATGGAATATTTATGACTTTCCACTGAAGTAATGGTACAAGTGAAGGAGATGCGATACTGAGGTCTATGGAAGAGTAAGTTTTGTTGGCAAGGTTATAGTACGTTGCCTCTTTCCTAGTCAACAGACAAGCACCTGAAGAAATGAGGAATTGTTCAATGAGATGACCTCGTGCATCACAGCGAGAGGCACCCCACAGGCCAATATGTGCGTTCAGGTCCCCAAGGACCAGATAAGGTTCAGGTAGTTCGTCTATTAAAGACTGGAAATGAAGTTTTTCAAGATGGTAGTGCGGAGGTATGTACAAAGAGCAGACAGTGACAAGTTTGTTTAGAATAACTGCTCGGATAGGCACCGCCTCGAGGGAAGTTTTAAGGGGTAATTGTGTGCATGGTATACCTTGACTAACTATAACCGCTACACCACCGGATGGTGGCATGGCATCATCTCTATCCTTTCGGAAGATTACGTAGTTACGTAAAAAGTTTGTATTTGTTCGTTTTGAGTGTGTCTCTTGTACGCACAGACTCTTGGATTGTGTTCATGGAGGAGTTCTTGTAAGCCATCAAGGTTTCGAAGAAGGCCTCGGATGTTCCACTGTAATATTTCTGTCTACATATTTAAACAAGGGAGATGCTGCTGTGTGTACAGTATCCTGTGTTGGAGTGTGCTCGTTAATGCAGGTGGCAGGGCGGTCGTCCAGCCCCGTTATTGGTTTTTTGCTTTTCTTGGCGCGTTCTGAGGAGGCGTGCCGCTCTTTTGGTACCAAGGGTACCGTTGTATCCATTGCCTCTTCAGAGGCACTGGATGCCCACACATGCGAGCTGGTGGTTCGGATTTTAGGCCTCGCCTGGTGAGGTTAGGCCTTGAGACCAGAGGACCCTGGAGTCTCCAGCCTCAATTTGCTTGGAGGCGGAGTAGGCTGAACTACTGCCGCCTTGGGGGCAGGCGCCACAGCCGACGGCTCGCTCTGCGCTTGCCGAAGGGGTGGCGAGGGCGGGTGCGGCGTTGCCCCCTGACGCACCGCATCAGCATATGTTGTGCCGTAAACTGGCGACACTCTTCGTCTTGCTTCCTTGAATGTGATATTTTCTTTTTTTTTCATTGTGATGATTTCTTTTTCTTTTTTCCAAATTGAGCAAGACCGTGAGTATGTGGCATGATTTCCGCCACAGTTTACACAGTGTGATGGTTCTTTGCAATTGTCAGAATTGTGGCTTGACACTCCACATTGTGCACAAGTTTGGTGACCACGACCGCTTTGTCAGCCGTGGCCGTACTTCTGGCATTTAAAACAACGACGCGGGTTAGGCATGTATGGTCTGATCGACATCTTCGTGTACCATGTTTGAATACTTTCTGGCAGATTACTGGAAGCGAACGTGAGTATTAGGTGTTTCGTTGGTGTTACCTTGTTGTGTCTTCTAATGGTGATCCTTTGTACATTGGTCACATTCTGACTCTTTCACCCCTCCAGAAGTTCCTCTTCAGTCAAGCCGAGCAAATCAGCATCAGATACTACTCCACGGGTTGTGTTAATAGATCTGTGTGGCGTCACAGAGATGGGAGTGTCACCAAAATTTGAAAGATTCTGTAGCTTTTCAAATTGTTCTTTTCCTCGAACTTCAAGGAGGAGGTCTCCGCTGGCCATTTTGGTAACTTTGTACCCGGCTCCAAGAGTTTCTGTGAGACATCTGGCGCCACTACAAAGGAGGATACAGTTCTGGCTTGCTTGCTGCTCAACTCACTACGTATAACATGAAAATGGGAAAAGTTTTCATTTGATCGATTGAAAAAGCCAATGACTTCGGTGCGTACGCGCTTTAGGGCGGTACGATCACTTACAAGGGAAACGCTCTATGCATTCCAGTTTAATTTTCTTCAGAAAAGTTGGCGGCCACCCACCACGGAGCCCAACGAGGGGACGCTACAAGTTTGCGAGTGCTAAAACCTGCAGACGCCAGCCATACAACGCTACTATAACCCAATGCGCCTAGACCAAGGTAGGCTATTTGCACAAGGTTAACCCTAGCTGCCAGGAAGTTTGGAAGTAAGCAGAAGAGAGTAGAAGACAGGACAGATAAACAGTGAGAGATAAAGACGAAGATGCAGGGAGAGAGATATAGGAAAAGGCGACTGCCATTTTCCCCTGGGTGGGTCAGCCCAGGGGTGCCGTCCACGTGAAGCCGGGGCCAAAGGGGTGTGTTGCCTCTGCCGGGAGGGCCTTAAAGGTCCAATCACCCAGCGTCGGCTCAACCCCCAGGATCCCCTTTTCCCCGGACACGGCGAAGCCACGCACGGCTAGGCGTGGGAGGGAGTAGAAACTCCCCCGTTAGCTCGGTCCGTGGTGTCGCTACACCCCAAACGCCTACTTGCGCAGGCGCCCCTGCGGGGGAGCTTAACGAAGGCGCCGTCGCACTCGGACAACCACGAATTTAGGGGCCCGTTACTTCCAAGGAGCTTCGCCAGCGGTGATATGATTGTGGCGAAGTTTCGTATGAAGCGTTGGAAGTGTGAGCACAGGCCCAGGAAGTTACGCATTTCTTTGACGGACGCAAGGTTGGGCAATTCGGCCACGGCTCGAAGCTTGGCTGGGTCAGGAAGAATGCCATCCTTGGACACGACGTACCCTAGGATGGTGAGTTGCCATGCTGCAAAGCAGCACTTCTTGAGATTTAGTTGCAAGCCAGCATTGCTCAAACGTGCGAAAACTTCTTTTAGTCGTTGGATATGCGTGGAAAAATTCGGAGTGAATACAACAACGTCATCGAGGTAACACAAGCACGTGTGCCATTTCAAGTGGCGCATAACGGTGTCCATCATGCGTTCAAAGGTCGCAGGTGCATTACACAGAACAAACGGCATGACGTTGAATTCGTAGAAGCCGTGGGGTGTGATGAAGGCAGTCTTTGGTCCAGTGTCATCAGCCTTGGGTATTTGCCAGTACCTCGAGCGCAGATCGAGAGAAGAGAAAAAAATTGGCTCCGTGAAGGCTGTCGATTGCGTCATCGATGCGCGGCAGGGGTAAACATCCTTGCGAGTGTTTTTATTGAGCCGTCGGTAGTCCACACAGAACCGCACGGAACCATCTTTCTTCGCAACAAGAACAACAGGAGACGCCCCTGGACTGTCCGACGGCCGAATAACGCCGCGTCAGAGCATATCGTCAACCTGCTCGTTAATTTCCTGACGTTCAGCAGGCGACACGCGGTATGGACGTTGTCGTAATGGTGGATGGGCACCAGTGTCGATAAGATGCGTAACAGTGGACGCGCGACCGTGCGAACTTTTTCCGACATCGAAAAAAGAACGGTATTCTTGCAACAGGTTCAGAAGTTTGGAACGCTGTACCGACGTAAGTTTGTCATCAATGTAGGGGCCAAACACATCAAGAGATGATGGATCAGAAGTGGAAACAGCACTGATGGTATGTGAATCGGGACAACGAGAGTCATCGAATACGTCCAGGACTTGTGCGTCATCGACTGGTTCCACTCTACCGTGACATTCTCCTCGAACCAAGGTAACAGTGTACGGGGACGGGTTGGTCACAAAAATATCGGCGCAGTCCTGGCGCAGCGCAAATCCGGATTTTCTGAATATGTCGTGGCATATGCAAGCCGTACATTCACGAGAGCAGAGACAAACTACACCGTCACGGATAAAGAGTGCCTGGCAATCGTCTGGGCCCTTACAAAGTTTTGACCTTATTTTTATGGTCATCCATTCGATTTCGTCCGCTGTAAGCAAGCAGGTAGTCGAACAGTGAAAAGCGTTTATTGCTGAGGTGACGGTGATCTTATATTGGTAGAGACGTGACGCAAAGGTCACGTGTGCATTGTGATTGATGCTTGGCTTGGTGATGTCATTCTGGCGCAACTCTGCTACATCTTCCCTTTCTGGACCAACAACAAGCCTTAACGTCTTTCGGCTTGCGGGTACCAACAAGGCTCGCGTCGTTGCCTTGTGCTGTGGCGTAGGGCTTGTGTAGGTCCTGCGGCTTCTTGATGCACTGAAATGATGGCAGTGGCCTCGTGAGTTGGCATGATCCTGACATGCTCTCTTTTGCGACGAATTTCCTTACCGTCTTCAGTTTTCGAAACCGCTGAGCGCGGTTCGTCTGCTGGCCACAGGAAGACTGCTGGTGAACAGGTCTGCGTGATGGTGCTGTAGATAGTGACCTCCTCGCCACGTGACAGAGGTGGTAGATCTCTGGCGCCGCGGTTTTAGTAGATTTTCTGCATCCAACGTATGCCGCGAAGTCGTCCGTGGACCGTGCTGTTGGGCACTGTCTGGCGTTCCAGGTGGCTGCTCGGTACTGGCAGAAGGGTTCTGGTCTGACGTTCCATCAGCCTCTGCACAGGAGACTTCAACACGTCATCATGGGGTGTGTTGCGCCACTCGAGAAGAGCTGTATGAAAGTTGTGCATGTTAAAGGAACATTTCTTTAAGAGCTTTTTGGCTTCCTGCACAGCTCGTTACCTCAGGCCATTAGAACGTGGATGATAGGGACTTGAAATAACATGCGCTACTCCTAGCTTTCTCAAATAATTCTCGAATGCTCCGCTGCAGAACGATGGGCATTATCTGTGCACAGTTTGACTGGTAATACATGCACAGAGAAAACTTCGGAGTACCACGATGTGAGCGTGCGCGCAGTTGTACGCATTTCTGACACCTCAAAAAAGAAAGAGTTGAAATCGACAATCAAGGCATACTGGCGTGCACAACAGTAGAAAAATTCGGTTCCCACAATTTGCCATGGAAGAGTGGGGACTTCGTGGCATAAAAGTGTCATCTTTACGTTCCTCGGCTGATATTTCTGGCACGTCTTGCACGCTTTGCAAGACCGTTCATTATTACCTGATACAGTGGGCCAGAACACGACCGTTCGGGCTCTGGCTTTCATTTTCTGTGCTCCCGCATGCGCCGTGTGAAGAAGGTTCATCATTTCCACTCTCTTAGACAGAGGTATGATTGCCTTATTGCTGCGAAATACCAAGCCGTCCTACGAATGTATCTCCTCCTGGTATGACCAGTACGCACGGACTTGATCAGGAACTTCTTGTCTTGTGAAGAACCATGCAGTCTGGACATATTCACGAAGCTTTGTCAAGGTGCTGTTGTCATTCGTTGCGGCAAGGCGGTCGTTCAGACGCTGCTCGGAACCTGAAACACAGTCAAGAACGTTTACTTGAAAGCACTCTGTTTCTTCTTCCATGCGTCCTTTGCTGGAAAATCTTGTTAACGCATCCGCAACAACAGATCCTTGCCAGGTTTTTACGTCACGTTTATAGAGTATCGTTGCAATGTCAGACGCATGCGCTGCAACCGTAGCGGACACTGATGCAGAGGTTTGGAAAATATGGAAACTAAAGGTCGGTAATCAGTTTTAACAACTACGCTGTGCTGACCAAACAAATAGTCGTGAAACTTTGTAAAACCGTGCACGATTGCAAGGGTTTCTTTCTCTATTTGTGCATATTTAACCTGGGTGTCTGTGAGCGATCTAGAAGAAAATGCAATGGGGTGGCCATCTCCCAATTGACTCCCGATTGACTCCCAATTGTCTTGCATCAACTGAAAGTGTCACTTGTTCTTTGGTGTCGAAATAGCTCAAGATTGGCACTGTTAGCAGAGACTGACGCAACTTGTGAAAGCTTTCTTCTTTTTTTCGGTCCATACCCTGTCAATATCTTTGCGAAGCAAAGTTCGGAGCGCGTAAGTTGTGACAGACATGTTTGGTATGACGCGCTGCACGAAATTCGACGCGCCAAGAAAAACCTTTAGTTCCTTACTGTTCTTGGGTGGGGCTATTTCCAGTATGCCTTGAACGCATTGTGGGTCAAGCTTCAGACCTTCGGTGGTAAAGATTTGACCCAGGTTGTGAATCTCTGACTGCTAAAAGGAGCATATTTCTAAATTCAGCCGTAGGTTATTTTCACGACAGCGGGACAATAGGCGTTCTAGGTTGTGGTCATGTTGTTCTTTAGTCTTTCCCCACAGCAGGATATCATCCATGACAACTGCGACACACGGTAGTCCTTCTAGCATTCTGTGCATCGTGGTCTGAAATATCTCTGGGGCAGAAGCGATACCGGAAGGTATGCGTAAAAAGCGATAGCGGCCATATGGTGTGCTGATCGTACAAAGCTTCGAACTATAATCTGAGAGCTTGATTTGCCAGAAACCTGAAGACGCGTTAAGCGTTGAAAAAAACCTAGCTCCAGCAAGCCTCGGTGCTACGTCTTCAAGAGTTGGCGTGGGGTAATGTTCACGCAGTAGGACTTTATTTAGCGCAGTTGGACCCAAAGAGATGCGGACCTTGTATTTCTTTACAACAGTAACCATGTAGCTAGACCACTCAATTGGCTCAGTTACCTGTTATATGATTCCTTGCTCTTTCATGCGCTGTAGTTCCTCTTTTACCTTGTCTTGAAAGGCTACCGGGACTCTCCATGCCGGAACGACGACACCCACGGCACCGGGTTTGAGCTTCAATGTGTATTCCACACCTTTTAGCTGCCCCAGTTCGGAGAAGACATCTACGTAGGGCTGTGCTGTCGAGTAAAGCTCGCCAGCATGAACGTTTTGTATGCGACGTAAAAAGCCGAGCGTTCTGCTACTGATCTAGTCAAGGTGATGGATACGTTCTGTTCTACGACAAAAAAGTATTCTTCATGTGTCCGTAAATTGGCCGACAAACGCAGACAAATTTTCGCTTTTGCCGAGGTCTTGTGGCCAAAGAACGCTGTCAATGTCGCATCCCAGGCTTGCTGTGGCTTATCTGGTAGCTCCCTAGCGTCAATTTGCGAAATCACACAACAGTTGGCACCCGTGTCTAATTTGCATGTGAATGCTTTCCCTTCAATGTTAACGACCACACTCCACTGGTCTGCTGCTATTGTGCTGACTGTCAAAGTTTCCAAAAAGTAGTCTTCGTTATCCTCAACGTGCACTTCGCGTAGCTCTTTCTTTCTCGAGTCTTTCTGTCTTCGTTGCGGTACTGCCGACCTGCATGCCCGCGCGAAATAATTCAACCCACCACATTTCTTGCACAGTTTCCCTATCGCTGGGGAGCTTTCACCACGGTGATTCAGATAACCCACCGTGTGCATGGCCATGCTCGCGTGTGGACTGCGCAGATGTTTGCGTTCTGTGACATCACTGCCCCTTCACAGATCTGGCGAAACTGCTCCTGGCCTTGAGTGTGAATACGGCAGATTTCAACAGTTTTTTCTTACTATGGGTTTTCTGCTATTAGCCGCTGTTGCAAGTTTTTGTCTTGTATGCCCAGGATTATACGGCTGCGAAGCAAGCGCTCTTCTAAATTCCCAAACTCACAAGTTTTCGCTTATTTCCTGAGCTTTGTCAGCTACTCCATAAAGGATTCACCTTCTTTTTTGCTTTCTGGAGCCGAACCAAAATTCATTGAAGGTTAAGTTAATCGCAGGTTTGTAGAAGTTTTCGAACTTCAGCAGCAGTACACCGATGTCGTTCCTTTGCGAATCCTCTTCAAACTTGAAAGTATCGCATGCCTTTCTGCCATCTTCTTTCGCAATTACGAGTAATGTAGCTGCTTGCACTTCTTTTGGTTGCTTTGATAACTGAGTAGCGGTGAGAAACAGTTCGAAATCACTTTTCCATGTCTTCCATCCTAACCATAGGTCACCGGATGTATCCAAGGGCTTCGGAGGGGGAAGCAGTGTCGATGGGATCGACATGGCGTACGGGCACCGCTGCCACCATGTAAGCAAGCAGGTAGTCGAACAGTGAAAAGCGTTTATTGCTGAGGCGACGGTGATCCTATATTAGTAGAGACGCGACGCAAAGGTCACGTGTGCATCGTGCTTGATGCTTGGCCTGGTGACGTCATGCTGGCGCAGCTCTGTACCGCAGCTCACCGACCATCATGCACTATGCTGGCTGTCATCATTGAAGGAGCCCTCAGGCCGTCTCGCCCGTTGGGCTCTATGCCTACAAGACTACGACATCCGCAGCTGTAGCGCCACGGACGCTAGCATGCTGACGCAGATGCCCTCTGGCGCTTCATTCTGTCTGAAGATGTGCTCTGCTCAGTATCCTCGGTTGCTATTTCCGCCGTTGATGTTGACGTCATCACTACCGAGGAGCGAAAAGATAATTGGATCGCCCCGTTTATCGACTTGCTCTTTAATCCATCCGCAACGCCATCCACGCGTGCCTTGCGTCGTCGAGCTCATGATTTCGCCATTCATGACGGCCTCCTACACCGATGCAATTACGACGCCGATGGCCGGCAGTGGTTACTCGTGATACCCCGCAGTCTGCGGTCGAAGATATGCGAGTCCTTTCATTCTGATCCGCAATGCGCGCACTCTTGGGTATTCAAAACCTACCATCGCATTCGACAATGCTACTTCTGACGCGGGATGTTCCGCTACGTGCAGCAGTTCATTCGCTCTTGCGTCACGAGCCAACGCCGTAATTCATTAGCACACATGTCGCCAGCCGGTATGCAACCAATACCTTGCCCTGACCCTCTGTTTCGGTGCGTAGGTATTGATTTGTATAGAACACTTTCTCTGACGTCGGCTGGAAACCGCTGGGCCATCGTCGCCGTAGATCAATTACCGCCACTCTTCCTGCGGCTACTGCGCGTGATGTTGCCTCCTTCCTACTGCGTCGATTCATACTGCGCCACGGTACACCCCACGAGCTTCTCAGCGATCGAGGCCGTGTCTTCTCGTCAGAAGTCGTCGAAGCCATTCTGACTGAGTGCCATTCTGTCCACCGCAAAACTACTGCTTACCACCCGCGGACGAATGGTCTCACCGACAGCTTTAACCACATCCTCGGTGACATGCTTTCGATGTATGTCGCCGCCAACCACACGAATTGGGATACTATACTCGCTTCGTCACCTACGCCTACAACGCCGCCCCTCAGAGCACGACCGGTTTTTCACCTTTCTTCTTGCTGTACGGAAGGCACACGTCACACACCATCGACACGATACTCCTGTACACGCCGGATACATCTGAGTGTGCACCTATTTCTGAGACAGCCGGGATTGCTGAAGAATGTCGCAAGTTTGCTAAGACTTTTACGACGCATGAGCAAGAGCGGCAGAAGAGTATTCGTGATGGCTCCGCCACTTCTGAGCCCACGTTCCTTCCTGGTTGGCTTGTATGGCTCTCATGCCCGACCTCTATAACTGGCCTTTCTTCCAAACTACTCCCGAAATACGAAGGTCCCTACCATGTGATCGAGCGCACATCCCCGGTCAACTATCTGATCGGACCCATTGAAGAATCTTCGGACATGCACCGTCGCGGGCGCGACATAGTTAACGTGGTGCACCTGAAGGCTTACTATGACCCGGTCATAGTGACAAGCTGTTAGGTCGCCAGGTGGCTCGCTCTCCGATCCCGAGGTAATTGTAGAGAAGCCGCCGAACAATAAAATGGGTCGGACTCTCAAGTGCTTTCTAGTAGGTCTACCCAAAAAGGACGCCGCTCACGCTGAGAGTCCGTGCTTGGCCGTTTTAGTCGCCATTGTGTATGCTCGCTGTGTGCCGGCTAATAAACACCATAACACAACATCCAACCATCTAGTTTCAATTCTAAATAACCGAATTCAGAATTTTTGCGTTTTGTTACGCATAAAAAACAACTTGTTCTTATAGCAAGTCGTTTTTCTTAAACATGCGCTGTGTCATTATATTTTTTGTAACAGTTCTTGCTCCAGCTGACTCGAGGCCAGCAGCAGCTTATCGACATCCTCACAAAACACTTACCAGTTTAGATAACAGAAACTGTGCCTGTGGGCTGTTGTATCACAATAACATGCAAATACGTAGCTACGGCGTGCTGAACTGCAATACCGCGAGGCGAGATGGCGCTGGTAGTGCTATCATCATCAATACAAAGGCGCATTTTTTTTTGCTGCAGTTGGGGGCTCGCGGCTGGTTCGTGCTGCTCGCTTCCTCTGGTATTTTTTTTCGTTGCTAAGTCGAGGTTCGCGTCTGTAATTATCTCCAGGTGACCTAGCTGGCCTCGACTGGTAAAAACATCGTCAATCAAGTAAAGTTTGCATTGTTTATTGCGAGTGTCCAAGCCGGTACAACCAATGTATATGGTCAGGTACGAACAAAACAAGTCACTCATACATGTCGAAAGCTTTCAACCCATGTGTAATGACGCTTGAAAGCTAACAAGCATATGCATATAACTGAACATCGAGATCGCTGACTGAACGTCGCTCTCATTGTGTAGCGGCGTTCGAGTTTAATAGGGCGACTTTACAAAGGTCCGATTCTGCCGTTAGATGCACCGCTTGCGCTGTAGAGTTCATTTTTGTGTGTATGCATGATGTGGAATCGGGAAGGAAGCTTGCACGTTACTGATAGATAGCTCGCGCAGTGCGAGTAATGTAGTTTTGCTAAATTTGGTAAATAATCAAATGCGGCTGCGTGCAGTTCCAGAATTTGCTCGCTCTGCAATGTTACATTGAGTACTTCACAAATGTGCAATGTCGCGTCGTGTCGACAGGGTAGGCACTAGTTTTGATTTTCAGCCATGAGCGCATAATATAGATAATATTGCTACGTAGCTGACGTATCAGCGGTGAAAAGACGACAACGAGGAAGTGGTCTGTCGGTTGTGCATGCTGCTTCCATCTTAGTCGACGCCATACGCATCATTTTGAATATAGATTTTAAAGAGACACACCTCGTGTCATTTTTACGTAACATCTTTGTGGTGGACGTGCTGGGTACTTCGCCTGCTTCATCACGAAGCTCCGCAACGGCCGCATCATCATAGGTCCAACCATGTCACAGATTGAACAACCATCGTCTTCGCCACATGCCCCTACCGTGACTTCTACATACGTCGTTCTACCTCCTGCTCGTGATCCCGGTGTATTTTCCGGTCAGGATGGCGTTGACGTCGACAAATGGATCAACCGGTACAAACGGGTCAGCGCAAGCTATAGGTGGGACGCGGCTCCTGTGCTTGCCAATGTGCTCTTTTACCTCGATGGCCCACCGCGCGTGTGGTTCGAGACGCACGAAGCGTAGATGACGAGATGGGACTCCTTTAAAAAAAAGATCCGCGACCTTTTTGGCGACACCATTTTGCGGCAGATCGCAGCGCCGAATCAACTGGCGGCCCGTGCACAGACGTCGACGGAGTCGTACGTCGCGTACATTCACGACGTCATCGCCCTATGCTGCCAGATTGACGAGCACATGAGTGAGTCGGAGAAAGTGGCCCATGTGCTGAAAGGCATAGCAGACGACGCATTTAATCTACTTGTTTACAACAACGTTGCCACCGTCGACGCCATCATTAAAGAGTGCCGGCGGTTTGTAGAAGCCAAGAGCCACCGTATTACTCAGCGATTCACTCGGCTGCCCAACACGGCCGCGACCTCATCGCGTGAAGCCGCCCGCCAGTCCCCCACGTATGACAACGTCACACGTATTGTTTGTCGGGAAATCGTAGCCGCCTGTCCGGCTCCTCTTCAGCCACCCGTTTTCTCAACGCTCGCCTCTGACCAACAACAGCCGTCAGTGGCGTTAATACAAGCTGTGGTGAGGCAGGAGTTTGCGAACCTCGGACTTCCATCAGCATGTCCCATGACTCGCCCTGAAGTCCCGTCCTACTCCCGAGGACACGCTCGCCGTTCACCTCCAACAATGCCCTTCCGTAACCCTTCGGAATGGCGAACACCCGACGACGGGCCTATTTGTTTTTTCTGCCAACAGCCTGGGCACGTTTCTCGCTATTGCCGCCGCCGTTGGTCAAACCAACCACGTCAGACTTTCTCTACCTCGGCGCTCATGCATCCGACGACGCCTCGACGTTCAGACGCCACACCCTTCAATTTCTATTCGTCGTCATCTTACGAGCCTTCCACTGACGCCCCTTTGCCCGGTCGCCACTACCCGGACGCCCCTTCGTCCGGTCGCCGCAGCTTTCACTCCCCGTCGCCGCTACGTCGCCATTCCTGCTCTCCGCCACCTCGGCGCTTTTCCTCGCCGAGCTTCTCTGGACGACCGCAGCAGAAAAACTAGATATTGCAGCTTATAGAGGTGAAGCTGCAATACAATTGACGGCCGAAAATCCTCTACTGACGCTTCCCACGCACCATAGCCTGCTTGAAGTACAAGTCGACCATGTTCCTGTGACCGCCCTCATTGACACAGGTTCGCACCTGTCTATTATGAGCGCTTCTCTACGCTGCCGCTTACAAAAGATTATGAAGCCATCTACGACGCAGGCAATACGTGTTGCCGATGGCGGTACTGTACCAGTAATCCGAATGTGCACTGCTCGTGTCAGCATTGCCGGTCTTCACGCCGTGGTCCTTTTTGCCGTGCTAGCCTGCTACCTGGCCTTGATTTCCTTTCGACGCACTCGGCCTTGATTGATTGTTCGTCTGGTACCCTCAGCCTTGATCTACCAATCTTTGCCGACTACTCTGCAAAGCCCACCAGCCACTTGAGCCCAACCACTTTCGTTCGCCTGCCACCTCGAGCCGTCACGTACGTGTCTTTGTCATCAACCCCTCCTGTTCCTGACGGTGATTATATCGTTACGCCAATTACTGACGTTCGGCTGACGCGCAGTGTTACTGTGCCCTATACCATCGCGACCATAGCGGATAACTGTGTGTTACTTACGCTTCTTAACTTTGGTTTCACCCCTCAAGTGTTGCCCTGCCAGATGTCTCTAGCCAAGCTAACTGCCATAACAGAGGACGATGTCAGTGTTGTCGCTGTATCTGCCCTTGATCGAAGCGCAGTCTCACGGTCACCCAGCTCAGAAGATGGTATGTTTCGAAACATGATTGGATCGGAGCTGTCGCCTCACCAGGCCGACGCTCTCTGCCAAGTTTTGGCCTCATACAGTGACATTTTTGACTCTGACGATCGTCCCTTGGGCAAGACTAAAATTGTCACTCACTGAATGAACACTGGGAACTCTGCGCCCATTCACCGTCGGCCGTACCGCGTGTCAGCATCTGAGCGAGAAGTGATTCAAAAAGAAGTGCCCAAAATGCTTACGAAAAACGTAATCGAACCATCAACGAGCCCTTGGGCATCTCCCGTCGTATTAGTAAAAAAGAAATACGGCTCACGGCGTTTCTGCGTTGATTATCGCCCCCTCAACAAAATTACCAAAAAGACGTGTACCCTCTACCAAGCATTGACAATGCCCTTGATTGCTTCCATGGCGCCACCTTCTTTTCATCTCTCGACCTCCGATCTTGCTTGGCAGATTGCTGTAGATGACATGGACCGAGGAAAGACCGCCTTCGTTACCCCTGACGGCCTTTACCAATTCAAGGTCATGCCCATGCCATTCGGGATCTGCAACGCTCCAGCGACCTTCGAGAGAATGATGGACACGCTCCTACAAGGATTTAAATGGTCGACATGTTTGTGTTACCTGGACGGCGTGATCGTTTTCTCACCTACCTTTGCAACCCACCTTGAACGCCTTTCGACCATTCTATCCATATTTCGACGGGCCGGCCTGCAGCTCAATTCCTCTAAGTGCCACTTCGGTCTTCGTCAGATTACCGTATTGGGTCACCTTGTTGACGCTGCCGGCGTACGGCCAGACCCGGCGAAAGTACGCGCCGTAACAAACTTCCCAGTCCCACGCTCTGTCCTTGATGTTCGCAGTTTTTTGGGCCTCTGCTCCTACTTTCGCCGGTTCGTGAAAAACTTTGCGGCACTCGCACGGCCACTCACCGACCTTCTCAAACAAGGCGTCCCATTTTCTTGGGGCCCTCCTCAAGCTGACGCCTTCTCTCAGCTAATCACCACTCTAACGATACCTCCTATTCTTGCACATTTCGATCCCGATGCTCCCACAGAAGTGCGAACAGACGCGAGTGGTCACGGAATTGGTGCAGTTTTGGCGCAAATTCAGCGGGGCAACGACCGTGTATTCGCGTACGCGAGCCGTCTGCTTTCTAAGTCTGAACGCAATTATTCTATAACAGAACAGGAGTGTCTCGCTCTTGTTTGGGCGGTTTCGAAATTCTGTCCTTACTTGTATGGCCGCCTTTTCCGTGTCATCACAGATCATCACGCGCTGTGTTGGCTTTCTTCTCTGAAGAACCCCACTGTACGACTTGGTCGTTGGGCATTACGCCTACAGGAGTATTTCTACTCGGTTGCTTATAAGTCTGGACGTCTCCATCTGGACGCCGATTGCTTATCCCGCTACCCTGTTGATCAGCCCGACGAACCAGACATCGAGCCTAGCCTCAGCGTCTTGTCAATGTCCCAGTTTCTTCAGATTGGTGATGAACAACGTCGTGATGCTTCTCTGCGACAACTTATTGACCGTCTCGAATCTGCTCCGAACGACACGTCACTTCGCATGTACGTTCTCCAGAATGGCACGCTGTACCGTCGTAGCCTCCAGCCAGATGGCCCTGAGCTCCTTCTTGTCATGCCCAAAAATTCGCGTTCAACCGTGCTGCACGAGCTTCGCGATGAACCAACTGCTGGTCATCTGGGTGTATCTCGGACGTACGACCGCGTGCGTCGCCGCTTCTTTTGGCGCGGTCTCGCCCGGTCCGTTCGCCGTTACGTGTCCTCCTATGATAAATGCCAACGTAGGAAGCGACCTACTGCGCCCCCGGCTGGACTTCTTCAACCAATCTCCATCCCAACCGAACCTTTCTTCCGTGTTGGTATAGATCTTCTCGGTCCTTTTCCCGAGTCGAAATCGGGCAACAAGTGGGTCGCTGTTGCTATAGACTACGCGACGAGGTATGCCATCACTCGAGCGCTCCCCACCAGCACCGCTACTGACGTTGCGGACTTTTTGCTCCACGACGTCATCCTACAGCATGGCGCTCCTCGCCAATTACTCACAGATCGTGGCCGCGCATTTTTGTCCCGTGTGATCGACGATCTTCTGCGCTCTTCCTCGACGCACCACAAGCTGACCGCTTCCTACCATCCCCAAACAATTGGCCTTACCGAACGGCTAAATCGGATCCTAACGGACATGCTCGCGATGTATGTGTCCTCCGACCACCATGACTGGGACCTGGCGCTACCTCACGTGACCTTTGCGTGCAATTCTTCGCGCCACGACACCACTGGTTATTCACCCTTTTATTTGCTTTATGGCCGTGATCCGACGTTACCACTCGACACCTTACTTCCAGCCACTACAACGCCGTCAACCGAATATGCACGCGACGCTATTGCTCGTGCCGACCACGCACGTCAGATCGCCCGCTCTAGACTTTGGGCTTCGCAAGCCACCCAGAAAGCCATCTACGACAGCTGGCATGCTGACGTTCACTTCTCACCCGGTTCTCTTGTTCACCTGTGGTGCCCAGTTCGTCGAGTTGGCTTATCAGAGAGGTTATTGTCTCGCTACATGGGTCCTTACCGTATCATCCGCCAGGTAACCGACGTCACCTATAAGATCATTCCTGCATCTGAGACCACAAGCCTGCCTGCAACCACACCCAGTGATGTTGTGCACGTCAGCAGGCTAAAACCTTACTACCTGCCTACTGAAGACTGTTGTTAATGTGCACCGAGACGGCACTTTTACCTCCGCGGGGATAATGCTACGTAGCTGACGTATCAGCGGTGAAAAGTCGACAACGAGGAAGTGGTCTGTCGGTTGTGCATGCTGCTTCCATCTTAGTCGACGCCATACGCATCATTTTGAATATAGATTTCAAATAGACACACCTCGTGTCATTTTTACGTAACAATATGTATTCAGGAGATGGGCCTAAAAATATTTCAGGTTTGCTACATTTATTGTTAAAAGTCAAGTTACAGAGTTATTACAGTTAGAATTTCTCGTCGCAGGTAAAGACCGGTCTGCTGAGTACGCAGCAAACATGTATGATAATGGAACACTTATAATGTGTGTGCTTAAAGATCGAAAAGGCTCAACTCTAAGAAAATAAGTTTTAGGCATGCATTGTACAATTTAGTTGTTTGTACATCTTTGTTGGTGCTCTTACAGTGGTACACTATCTGCTTGCTCTGAGCACAATCCTCTCTTTTTGCATAGAGATGTCGATAGAACCTGAGCCCTCCCTGCAAGCAAGCACTCCTGAAATCAATTGGTTGTACATGATGTGAATTTGTGCGAATACTGGATTAGTAAGGTCACATTTATTACACACTTGTTATTGTGATTACTTTTTCAGTATACTTGTGCTTGAAAGCTGAAGTTGTTTTCTCGCTCCTACTTTTAGAAGTTACGACTTGAAATATGTACTATCTTGCAGTGTGGCTCTAAATAAGTCAATATCATGCATGTTTCAACTACCTGTGTGATTTCCTAGATTTCTTCAGGACGGCAGTGCACAGAATATCACTTCATAGTGTAGACACTATAGTTATGACAATTTAAACAGAAGCACATTTGCCCAAATTAATGTGGGACGTTTCTGTGCTATATGAAAAAAAGCAGTACCACATCCCATGAACACAATCTTGCTCTTCACGACAGCATTCACGTCTTTGAGGAAGCTGTGGTGCAAGTGTCATCACTTTTATGATTTATTGTTTTAGGAGCATATTGAATATATGTGCAAAGCTAAAGCAATTGAGTGCTGCCCTATGAGCTTTGACACAACTTTTGTAAACTTGTATGAGCTAAACACAGATAAATTAAACAAAACTGTTCGGCAAGATTTTGTTTGGCGTTGCACAAATGGTTGCCAGACTTGGAGGGTTAGTGTTGCCAGACTGCTGCCAAATTTGGCAGAGAAATCGGCCCCTGGTGTTGTGGCTTCTCCGTGAGGGTTTGGTGTCCGCGGTGCATTATGCGAGTGCATGAGCGCCGCTGGCCGTTTTAATTAACGGAATGAACCCCGCTTTGAGGACGTTGGGACGCGTTCTCTTGCTGTACAATTAAGACGTCATTTTAATTAACCGAATGAACCGCTCCTTGCAGACCTTAGGGTGCGTTCTCTTGCTGTGTACGTTGCTGTGCAATTAAGATATCATGTCTCAGAGTTAGGGAATCAACGACGCGTCGTCTGTCGTACATTTCGCGAGTGCGATGAACTTGTCCGCGAGCGTGTATTGTCCGCGAGCGTGAACTTGTCCGCGAGCGTAATTACACGAGTAATTAATGCAATGAACCGCGCGTTACAGAAGTGGGGGCGCGTTCCCTTGCTGTGTGCGCAGCTGTGCAATGAAGAGATCGTGTCTCAGTATTAGGGACGACGGGAAAAATTGAGTAGAGTCGCAGCAGGCTGTGCACTGCTCCCCTCCTCCCCCACCCTTTTTTTCGCAGATGATCGTGCCACGTCAACCACGTGCCACGACGAGGACGCTACGCTTCTCCTAGCTGTGTCAGCATAAGACACATTGTTCGGACTCGTGCAATGTGACCAATAAACGTCCCAAGGCTGGCTAATCGAGGTAGGTCGGATATGCTACAGCTATATACCCCACCGACCAGCCGCCGCCGCTTGCAGGGCCCCACCCACAATAAGCACAATCGACCAAAATTCCAAACAATTAAAGCTTATGTGGGGTCCCATTTACAGGTACACGCAAGTCGCGCTTAATTCGCTCCAACTGAGCCAATAAAGCAGCCTTCCAAGCACATATAGCTGCAGCATGCCCGATGAACCCCGATCGGCCATGCATGGGACGTTTATTCGTCACATGTACACGAGTCCGAACAATATATCTTGTGCTGACACAGCTAGGGGAAGCGTAGCCTCCCTGTCGTAGCACGCGGTCGACGCGGCATGATCATCTGTGAATAAAATGAAGGGGGAAGGGGAGCAGCGCACCGCCTGCTGCGACTCTATTCAATTTTCTCTGTCGTTCCCAGTACTGGGAAGCTATCTCCTAATTGCACAGCTGCGCACACAGCAAGAGAGCGCGCGCCGCCTTATGTAACGCGCGGTTCATTCGCTATATTACGGCGCACACACACTCGCGAAAAAGGCAATTGTACTCGCGAAATGCACGGCGGACGACACGTTGTTGATTCCCTAACTCTGAGACACGATCTTTTAATTGCACAGCAGCGCACACAGCAAGAGGACGCACCCCGACTTCTGGAACAATCGTTTTACGTTCAATTTGTTCAATAAAACGGCCAACGTAGCTCACGCACTCGCGAAATGCACCGCGGATGACACCAAACCCTCACGGAGAAGCCACAACAACAGAATCAAACTTCTCTGCTAAATTTGGCGGCAGTCTGGCAACAACAACAGCAAAGTCTAGCAACTGATTTATGCAACGCCAAACAGAACATTTGCAGCCAGTGATCAAACCTCACCGGGTTCCACAGAACGCCTATACACAGCCACTTGCGGGGTTCTCTGGGCCGGCGAAGCGGCGTTCCAAATAGCGACGTCACGGTGCCACCATCGAAAATTCATAGATAAAAAATCCCCAGAAAACCCTCTTCCTAGGTAAGTCTGTACGACAAATAGACGCTCACATCCTGGACACCACGGAGGAAGGAAAGATAGGAAAAGGCATGCCCAGCCGGCGCGCTACGTGAAAAGTGTGGAGGAAATGACATCATGGTGGACTATTCATCAATAGCAACGTTTACACTTGGGATACCGAAAAAGATGAACGCCTACTCCTACGAAAAAACGACGAACGAAAGCCAAATCGTCCACAGACGAGGCAACAGGCTCAGGCATTAAACAACGCAGCATGATCAAAAATACTTCCAAAAGGCCAATCAACCGAAAAACCAGGAACACCCCTAACAGTAATGCGAACCCAACCAAAGAAAAGCAACTGCGCCTGCTGAACCTGAATGCTCGTAGTCTAATAAATACAACTGACCAGCTTGAAATTATCTTGCTTCAAAATGACCCGCACATTGTCGTAGTGACTAAAACTTGGCTCCGAAGCGACATATCAGATGACAGCGTCTTTCCCGCATCCTAGCAGATCTTACGTAAAGACAGGGCTTCCAGAGGCGGGGGCGTGGCTGTTCTTTCGAAGAAAAACATACGGGTCGTTCTGTAGCCTGATATCGACGAACTTGAATGTCTGTGCATGAAGGTCTTGTGCTGGGGGGTACTCTTTCATTCTTTACGCGCTTTACAGGCCTCCTGATTCCCCATCAGAATATCTAACTAGACTTCGAGAGCACATGTCGAAATATGTGAACAGCTAAGTTTTTCTGATTGGGGATTGGGGACCTTCCAGGGATTGACTGGAAACGATTGATGGCTGGTTCAGAATTTTTGAAACACACAAACATAGTGTTTGATATCATGCTTACACATAACCTAATAAAAGTTGTAAACAAACCAACTCGTGGACAGGGCCCTTGTAGTTCCCTCCTGGATCTTGTATTTATTCCCCATAATTTTGACCGATACTCTGTTACAATAGAACCCGGGATATCTGACCACCACTTAGTATGCGTTACTTTACCCCTTCTCAAGTTAAGCTCCCAAGATAGGTCGACGACACGGCGCTTCAAAGATTACTCACGAGCTAATGACAAATCTGTACTTGACCATCTAGAAATATGTCTTGCTAATTTTGATGGTGATGACGTTTGCAACCTATGGGGCCGGTTCAAAGACATGTGCCATTACTGCCTTGATAACTTTATACCAAGCAAGCGCTAAAAAATTCACAAGTGTACACCCTGGATAACACGCAAAATTGTTCACTTGAAACGCAAACTTAAAAGATTAAAAAAGAAGAAGGCACAGTCTGACGTTATCACTGAGATTAAAAATTCTTTGCAAAACGCAGTGCGCTGCTCAAAGGACCACTACTTTCAAACCCTCCTACCAAACTTCATAAAAAATGATCCTGAGAAGTTTTCGCATTACATTACTGACAAAAGGCAGCCTTTAAGGGAAATGAAAATCGATGGGGACCTCGTTTCTGACCCTGCAATTATTGCTAAATATTTTAATCATTATTTTCACAGTGTGTTTTCTCCTGCGCAAACGTATCAACTGTTATTATCAGATCCTGGCATTTATGACGCTGACTTTGTATCTTACCCTGGTGTACTATCTATGCTGTGAAATTTGAAAACCAAGTCTTCATGTGGTGCAGACCAGATTCCAAACGCCTTTTTACGCAGATATGCCGAAATGCTTGCTAAGTTTCTTGTAGTAATATTTCGTACTTCTTTGTCCACTGGGAAGCTGCCGAGTGACTGGAGGATGGCTCTGATTGTTCCCGTTTTTAAAAAAGGTGACCGGTCCAGCTTTCAAAAAAAAACCGTCCGATATCTTTAACGTCTTAATGCTGCAAGATCATTGAACATATTATTTCCAAACAGACTTTTGATTTTCTAGACGAAAATGCCGTACTAACAAATTTTCAACATGGTTTTAGAAAAGGTTATTCCACGGCAACCCAATTGGTGACAATAATTCATTCGTTCGCAGCGTGTCTTGACAATAACGGCCAAATTGATGCTATATTTTTCATCATCATCATCATCAGCCTGTCTACGTCCACTGCAGGACAAAGGCCTCTCCCATGTTCCGCCAGTTAACCCGGTCCTGTGCTTGTTGTTGCCAATTTATACCCGCAAACTTCTTAATCTCATCTGCCCACCTAACCTTCTGTCTCCCCCTACCCCGCTTCCCTTCTCTGGGAATCCAGTTGGTGACCCTTAATGACCAGCGATTATCCTGTCTACGTGCTGCATGCCCGACCCATGTCCATATCCTCTTCTTTATTGCAGCTATGATATCCTTAACTCCCGTTTGTCCCCTAATCCACTCTGCTCTCTTCTTGTCTCTTAAGGTTACACCTACCATTTTTCTTTCCATTGCTCGCTGCGTCGTCCTCAATTTAAGTTGAACCCTCTTTGTGAGTCTCCAGGTTTCTGCTCCGTAGCTAAGTACCGGCAAGATACGGCTGTTATATACCTTCCTCTTGAGGGACAGTGGCAATCTACTTGTCATAATTTGAGAGTGCCTGCCGAATGTGCTCCACCCCATTCTTATTCTTCTAGTTACTTCAATCTCGTGGTTAGGCTCTGCGGTTATTACCTGCCCTAAGTAGACATAGTCTTTTACAACTTCAAATGCACTATTATGTATCGCAAAGCGCTGCTCCTTTCCGAGGTTGTTGTACATTACTTTCGTTTTCTGCAGATTAATTTTAAGACCCACCTTTCTGCTCTCCTTGTCTAACTCCGTAATCATGAGTTGCAATTCGTCCCCCGAGTTACTCAGCAATGCAATGTCATCGGCAAAGCGCAGGTTACTAAGGTATTCTCCATTGACTCTTATCCCTAACTCTTCCCATCCTCGGCTTCTGAAAACCTCCTGTAAGCACGCGGTAAATAGCATTGGGGAAATTGTGTCCCCCTGCCTTACACCATTCTTGATTGGTATTCTGTTGCTTTCTTTATGAAGCACTGTGGTAGCAGTTGATCCCCTGTAGATTTCTTCCAGAATGTTTATATATACTTCATCTACGCCCTGATTCCGCAGTGTTTGCATGACGGCTGATATTTCTACTGAATCAAACGCCTTCTCGTAATCTATGAAGGATATGTATGGTGGTTGGTTATACTCTGAGCATTTTTCTATTACCTGATTGATAGTATGAATGTGGTCGATTGTTGAGTAGCTTGTTCGAAATCCTGCTTGTTCCTTTGGTTGATTGAATTCTAATATTTTCTTTACTCTGTTAGCAATTACCTTTGTAAATAGCTTGTATACTACAGAGAGCAAGCTGATCTGCCTGTAATTCTTCAAGTCCTTGTCATCTCCTTTCTTATGTATTAAGATGATGTTAGCGTTCTTCCAAGACTCTGGTACTTTTCCCGTCAGGAGACACCTCGTAAATAGAGTGGCTAGTTTTTCTACCACAATCTGTCCTCCATCTTTCAGCAGATCTGATGTTACCCGATCCTCACCAGCAGCTTTGCCTCTGTGCATGCTCTCCAAAACTTTTCTGACTTCTTCTATCATTACCGGTGGGGTTTCGTCTGGGTTACTGCTAGTTCTTATAGTATTATGGTCGTGGTTGTCTCGGCTACTGTACAGATCTCTGTAAAACTCCTCCGCTATTTTAACTATCCTATCCATATTGGTAGTTATTTTGCCTTCTTTGTCCCTTAGTGCATACATCCGCCTTTTGCCTATCCCAAGTTTCCTCTTCACTGCTTTGACGCTTCCTCCGTTTTTCAGAGCGTGCTCAATTCTCTCCATGTTATACCTTCTTACATCGCATACTTTACGTCTATTAATCAACTTCGAAAGCTCTGCCAGTTCTATTTTGTCTGTTGTACTTGACACTTTCATGATTTGACGCTTCTTAATTAGGTTCTTCGTTTCCTGGGAAAGCTTGCCGGTGTCCTGTCTAGCTACCCTGCCTCCAAGTTCCACTGCACACTCCGTGATGATACTCGTCAGATTATCATTCATTGTATCTACGCTAAGCTTGGTTTCCTCGCTAAGAGCAGAGTACCTGTTCTGCAGTGACACTCTGAATTCCTGTACTTTCCTTCTCAGTGCTATCTCATTGAATGGCTTCTTGCGTATCAGTTTCTGTCGTTCCTTCTTCAAGTCTAGGCGGATTCGAGCCCGTACCATTCTATGGTCACTTCATCTTACCTTGCCAACCACTTCCACATCCTGCACGATTCCTGGGTGTGCAGTCATTATAACGTCTATTTCGTTCTTATTTACGCCATTAGGGCTCCTCCATGTCCACTTGCGGTTTTCTCGTTTTCGGTAAAAGGTATTCAAAAGACGCAGATTATTGCGTTCTGCGAATTCTACTAGTAGCTCTCCTCTGGCGTTTCTAGTGCCGATGCCATAATGTCCTACAGCCTGGTCTCCAGCCTGCTTCTTCCCTACCTTTGCATTAAAGTCGCCAATTACTATGGTATACTGTGTTTTCACCTTACTCATTGCCGATTCCACGTCTTCATAGAACCTTTCAACTGAAGCGTCATCATGGCTGGATGTAGGCGCGTAAGCCTGTACTACATTCATTTTGTTTCTTTTATTCAGTTTAATTACAATGCCTACCACCCTTTCATTAATGCTATAGTAATCCTCTATGTTGCCAGTGCGATGATGTTTATTAGAACAGCCGCTCCCGTGCTGGGCACGGGAGCGGCTGTAACATGCCAGTAAGGTGCCGCGGAGGTGTCTTGTTTTGTTGGCAAGTGGTGCAAGACTGAACGTATTTCTGCACAAAGCGATACATTCCTCGCCAGTAATAGCGTTGGCGCAGCCTTTCGTAGGTTTTCAGGACACCTGCGTGAGCACTTTGGGGATCTGCATGGAAATTCATGCAGATGTCAGAGCGCATATGAGTTGGGACAGCAAGGAGCCACTTCCGACCACCAGGCATGTAGTTACGGCGGTACAGAATGTTGTCTCGTAAGGAAAAGTGGGCTGCTTGCCGGCGTAGCGCTCTCGTGGAAGGGACAGCAGACGGATCGGTAAGGTAGTCGACTAACACGGCAAGGTGTGAATCTTTACGCTGCTCCGAAAGCATGTCAGTCGTGTCGAGTGGTGACAAGGTGGTAAAAGGGGGAGACAGAGAAGCCACATCTGGTGTTAATGGCGATCGCGAAAGTGCATCGGCATCCGCATGCTTGCGACCGGAACGATATACGACACGGATGTCGTATTCTTGTAATCGAAGAGCCCAACGCCCCAGGCGTCCGGACGGGTCTTTCAAGGTGGACAGCCAACATAGAGCGTGGTGGTCTGTGACCACGTCGAAAGGACGGCCGTAAAGGTACGGGCGAAACTTCGTCAACGCCCAGATTATGGCCAAACACTCCTTCTCTGTCACGGAGTAATTCAATTCAGCCTTCTTGAGAGCGCGACTTGCATAGGCGACTACGTATTCAGCTTGGGTGCCTTTCCGTTGTGCCAAAACTGCACCAAGACCGATGCCACTTGCATCGGTGTGAATTTCTGTGGCCGCAGCAGGGTCGAAGTGACGAAGAATAGGTGGTGAAGTCAGCAGGCGGCGCAGCTGGCGAAATGCGTCGTCACATGCAGGTGACCATGCAGATATTCCTTTGCTGTTGGAAAGCAGACTCGTGAGAGGTGCGATGATGGACGCGAAGTTGCGCACGAAGCGACGAAAGTATGAGCAGAGACCGACGAAACTTCTTAGGGCTTTCAGTGATGTGGGCAACGGAAAGTCAGCGACAGCTCGAAGCTTATCGGGATCCGGAAGAACACCGTCTCTGGTGATGACATGTCCCAAGATGGTTAGTTTTCGTGCTGCGAAGTGGCACTTCTTGGAGTTAAGTTGTAGGCCTGCAGAAGTTAGACACGTCAGAATCTCGTGGAGGCGAGCAAGATGTGTCGGGAAATCAGATGAAAAGACTACGATGTCGTCCAGGTAACATAAGCAGGTTTTCCACTTGTGGGCACGCAAGATGGTGTCGATCATGCGCTCAAATGTGGCAGGCGCGTTGCAGAGCCCAAATGGCATGACTTTGAACTCATATAGGCCATCCGGCGTTACAAAGGCTGTTTTAGGGCGATCGCATTCAGCCATTGGCACCTGCCAATACCCACACCGCAGATCCAAAGATGTAAAGTACTCGGCGCCTTGTAAACAGTCAAGAGCATCGTCTATTCGTGGTAGCGGGTAGACATCTTTTTTCGTAATATTGTTTAAGCGGCGATAGTCCACGCAAAATCGTACGGTGCCATCTTTTTTCTTGACCAGAACCACAGGTGATGACCAAGCGCTTTGAGAAGGCTGTATGACTCCACGTTTAAGCATGTCATCTACTTGCTCCGTAATGACGCGGCGCTCTTCGGCGGAAACGCGGTAAGGACGCTGTCGCAGAGGCGAATGTGAGCCGGTGTCAATAGTATGAGCGATAGTGGTGGTGCGGCCCAAAGCAGGTTCTTGAAAGTCGAAAAAAGAACGAAACTTGTTAAGGAGAGCAACAAGTTGGCGGCGATGCGAGAGGGGAAGGTCTGCGTCAATAGCATTGTCGAAGGCTGACGAACTTAATGGCTCAGACGCATGAGTTATTGCAGCAATGTGACATGGCGTTTCGTCGGGAAGAATAATATCATCGATATGGTCGACAGGTTGCACATATCCTAACGTTTCACCACGAAGTAAGCCAATGGGGTAGTTGCAGTGGTTGGTGACCAGCATTACGGTTCAACCAGACGCAATTGTAAGAACAGCAAATGGGAGAACGATGCCCTTGCGTTCAGTAAAAACCGGAGATGGCGTAAACACCACCGTGCCGTCAGGTTGCGCCAGACATGAAAGGCTAATAGGGACCGAAGCTTCAGGAGGCAAGGTGATGTCGTCATCAGCGATGACTTTGCAGAGCAGAGGAGAGCGGTCGGGTGGTGGAAATTCACATGTTGGCACAAGGGACACTTCGGCACGGGAACAATCGATGATAGCTTCATGACGTGATAAGAAATCCCAACCCAGGATAAGGTCATGAGAGCAAGATGGTAGAACAAAAAACTGTACGACGTACAAAACGTCTCGGATGACGACGCGCGCCGTACACACAGCCGAGGGATGAATGCGTTGCGCGCTAGCCGTGGACAGCACCAAGCCACTGAGAGATGTGGTCACTTTCTTCAGTTTCCTACAAAAATTTGCGTTCATCACAGAAACCGCGGCCCCGGTATCAATTAACGCTAATGTGGCGACTCCCTCAACATCGACATCAACAACAATTTGCGGCGAAAATGGAGGCCTTGGGAATTGCGCACAAGTTGCAGTTCTTGCCTCCGGAACTGCACTGATTAGTTTCCCTCCTCAAGAGGTGGTCGACGACGCATAGGCGATGGCGATCGGCGACGAGGTGATGGGAAACGAGCAGTCGATGGGTGGCGATCCGAGTCGGAGTGCCTCTGTTCATATGCAGACGTGGTGGTCTGCTGCGGTGCGTAGGTAGGAGCTCCGAAGTATGCGTGCGGAGGCGTGGGACGGCGGCGGCAGAAGCGCGCAATGTGGCCAGCGATGCCACACGCGAAGCAGATGGGACGATTGTCTCGGGTGCGCCACTCATTAGATGGACGGAAAAAGCGAGGTGGGGGCCTGTAGACTGGAGGCGAGGCCGGAGGAGGTGGAGCCGATAAGGCGACTGGATGCGGTGGGGGCCGCGCGACCACAGCTGCGTAGCTGAGAGGTGAAGGCGGCGCAGTTGGTGCGTAGCCAGCAGTTGAGTGATCAGATGGCACCGAAGTGCACGGGTAAGAGGCCGGAACTGTAGGGAGTGCATTGCAAATTTCAGTGCGTATGGCCTGCTGCATATTCGAAGGGAGGCTTGTCGTGGGCGCGTCACTATGCGGCAGCAGGGAAAGCTGTCGGGCGACTTCCTCCCTGATGAAGTCTTTAATCTGGTTCGACAGAGTTCCTTGGTGAACGTTGCCATTGGCGAGTGCGACGGCCGAGATCGAGTCTGGTGATGGGACACTCTGTCGGGCGATGTAACGCTGACGACGCAATTCATCGAAGCTCTGGCACAGGCTTACAAGGACTGCCACCATGGTCGGGCTCTTCGCCAGCAACATCTGGAATGCGCCTTCCTCGATGCCTTTGAGAATATGTCGAATTTTCTCTTCTTCAGGCATGGATGAGTTGACACGCCTGCAGAGGTCGAGCACATCCTCAATATAGCTAGTAAAGGTCTCACCAGGTTGCTGGGCTCGATGGCGCAGACGCTGGTCAGCGCGGAGCTTGCGGACCTCTGGTCGGCCGAACGCTTCGGTCACGAGGGTCTTGAAGGTGGACCAGCTGGCGATGGCGGTTTCGCGGTTGGTGAACCATAGCTTGGCGACGTCAGCCAAGTAAAAGATGACATAGGCAAGCTTAGAGTCGTTGTCCCATTTGTTGCTGGCACTCACGCGTTCGTACAAGGAGAGCCAGTCTTCTACGTCTTGCTCACCACTGCCGCTGAAGATTGGTGGGTCCCGCTGACGGGTAGCACCGGGGCAGGTCGACGGGGCAGCCGATGGTGCTGGCTGTGCTGGGATGGGCTGGTTGGCGACTGCGTCAGTCATGTTGTACGGTAGTCGTTCGGCCAACTTGCGAGAGCGGAGCTCCAGGTCTGCTTAGGGATCTCAGCAGCCTCCACCAAATGCGATGATGTTTATTAGAACAGAGGAGTCGCAACGAGGTCGCGACGGAAAATGGGCGAACAGCAAGTCTGGCAAAGGCGGCACAGGTTCTCGCGCAATCAGAGCACGGGCTTTTCGTTGTCTTCCGAAGGCGCATACGCGTTGGTGCGTATGCTCCACTACACCAGCTATGTTTCTGTGAATTAGGAACCCTTCTCCAAGTTCTCTTCTGTCTGCCAAGCCACGATAGCAAATGACGTGCCCATTCTGTAGCACAGTATAGGCCTCATCTGTCCTCCTAAACTCACTCAGCCCTATTATATCCCATTTAATGCCTTCTAGCTCCTCGAATAATACAGCTAGACTTTCCTCACTAGATAACGTTCTAACGTTAAACGTTTCTAAGTTCAAGTTCCAATGGTGGCCTGTCCGTATCCAGAGATTCCTAGCACCCTCTGCTGCTTTGCAGATCTGACCGCCGCCGTGGTCAGTTGCTCCGCAGCTGGTGGGGACTGAGGGCCGTGAGTTAATTGACGAATGCCTACGGGAGGGGGGTGGCCAGATACTGCACCAGGGTGGCCAATCCTTCTCTGGTGAGATCATGGGTGCGTACCGGCTTTAAGCCGGTACGATCAGACAGTAGTGGTAATGCTCCATGCATGTCTTCCTTATTTTTGTTCAGCAGCGTTGGCGGCCAACCACCACGGAGCCCAACGAGGGGACGCTACAAGTTTACAAATGCTGAAACCTGCAGACGCCAGCCATACAACGCCACTATAACCCAATGCGCCTAGACCAAGGTAGGCTATTTGCACAGGGTTAACCCTATCCGCCAGGAAGTTTGGAAGTAAACGGAAGACAGTAGAAGACAGGACAGATAAATAGTAAAAGATAAAGACGGAGATGTCGGGAGAGAGAGATAGGAAAAGGCGACTGCCGATTCCCCTGGGTGGGTCAGCTCAGGGGTGCCGTGTACGTGAAGCCGGGGCCAAAAAGGTGTGTTGCCTCTGCCGGGGGGCCTTAACGGTCCAATCACCCAGCGTCGGCTCAACCCCCAGGATCCCCTTTTCCTCGGACACGGCAAAGCCACACACGGCTAGGCGTGGGAGGGAGTTGAAACTCCCCCGTTAGCTCGGGTTCGTGGTGTCGCTACACACCAAACGCCTACTTGCGCAGGCACCCCTGCGGTAACTTTGCAAATACAGCTGGTTAATGCTATTGGCCTGTAGCTGGAAACAGAGGCGGGGTCGTTGCCTTGTTT
Source organism: Rhipicephalus annulatus (assembly GCA_013436015.1). Classification (NCBI taxonomy): domain Eukaryota; kingdom Metazoa; phylum Arthropoda; class Arachnida; order Ixodida; family Ixodidae; genus Rhipicephalus; species Rhipicephalus annulatus. Next base: position 66,690 of record WOVY01000736.1, read on the forward strand.
CAGGATTGGTATAATGATAGCTTCCTTCCAGGCTGAGGGTAGCACCGGGTTCAGTGAGGAGCAACTGGACCAGCATTCGTCGTTCTTCAAGGAGCACATAATCCCGGCGCCCAAGTCGTACTACCGCTTCGACAGCAGCCTGGCACCGGACGCATGGTTCGAACCCTGTCAGGTGTGGGAGATCAAGAGCGCCGACCTCTCCGTGTCGCCCGTTCACAAGGCAGCCCTTGGATTGGTGGGTATATTTGTTTCTTATTTAAAACTAATCGTTGAAGAAAAAATAATGTGAAGGGAAAGAAAGAAGGCTGCCCAGCTTCATGCTTCCATTAGGCTTGGCGCCGCTAGTGCGAAGGTGCCTTAAAGGGACGCTATAGTCAGATAACAATTTACGTCAGAGTGAAAGCTCAATGTATGACATCTAAAATGGCAATATTATCAACAGTAGTGCCCTCTTTACCGAAAAATCAAGGTAAATTCATAAGAATACATGTGCACATGTATTCACATGCACATGTATTCACATGCACATGTATTCACATGTATTCGCGATGTATTCGGTGAGAAAGACGATGGGCAGACGAGGCACGTGAAGTTCGGACCAATGAGAGGCCCCCACGCTGGTTTGGAAGAAGCCGGAAGGAAGAACGGGGCAGACGTGGCCGGGACGCGACGGAGGCAAGCAGGCTACCAGGGCGCGGGGGTGGCGGCCGAGTTGCTGAGGCAAGGCTGCTGCGGGCTCCCATCTGGTCGGGCACCGGAGCATCATCTATCGTCTGGCGTTGGCCAGGCCGCTCGTCGTCTGGCGTTGGCCAGGCTGCTCGTCGTTTGGCGTTGGCCAGGCTTCTCACCATCTGGCTTTGGCCAGGCTCGTCCCGTTTCCAGGGCTACGTCCCAGCGTCGGAGGACGAACGCTGAGAGGTCACTGACCTTGGTGCGCCCGGAGTTACCTTCAACCACGAGCAACACTTGGACCTCTGATCTACCTTGTCTGCACCCCATCGCATCAACCCTTGCCGTCTACAAGAGTGCCACGACTGAACGGTGACAAACGCTTTTGCTATTGCGGAACTTACGAATCCTTAGCATTTCGCGGTCATTAGGTTAACTTCTCCTCGAATTTGTGTGCTTTGTTTGTTTTTCCTCTTATTCCTTTCTCTTAATCTAGTTTATTGAAAATATATTTAGTTGTTTTTCTTGTGTGCATAAACGGTCTCGTGTTCTCTTTACCGATCTGGGTTTCCTCATCGGTTTGTATGCACAAGAACCTACACGAGAGCTTGTGGGTTGACTAGCCTCGTGACACCGTTCCCACGGGCAAAAGCGTGGGAAAACCTCTGGTGGCCAAGCCGTATGACAGCAACCCAACAGGTTGCCACTCTTGCTAGTTGAGGGCCCTCTCCCAATTAAAAAGGGGTGGGGTCAAAATATTTTTGGGGCGGAGTTTCCATCAATCCCGACAAGGAATTGGCAGTATTTTGAAATAATAAATAAATAAATTATTAAACGCGCATGATTGGACCCATGTAGAGGTCTCTTGTCCCCAAGGAAGATAGCGAGGAGACACGAGAGGGATTGAGGCGCCGGATTTTGCCCTGCTAGGCAGACTAGACGCTGACCAACATGGTGTGGAAACAGATCAACAAGCATCTCTTCTAGAAGTTTTTAGTGTGACTCTGTATCGGTTGGCCACCTAAATTTAGCCGTTCGTCTAGTTGTGACGCGATATTAACGTCTGCAACGTAGACATCGGGACTTTGCCTCGAGTTAGCTCAACCTGCTCAAAGTCACCTGCAAGCACTAGCCTCCCGGAGCCACCAGCGTTGCAACGCCGCCGACATCGCAGTCGTGCCAGAACTCTCTTCGACTTCTCGCATCCGATCGTCGGGGACGCAACGCGGCCGGTCATCACACGTATGCCTTCACCTGTTTATATCTTGGAACTTTCTCCCCCGCAGTCTATTGGTGTTAGTTTGTGTAGTTTGTAATAGTTCTCTCGCGTAAGCTGATTTATTGTTTTTATATGTATTTTTTAGTTGTATCAAGTGTTGATGTATTTTGTTAGTTGTATTGAAGTGTTGTATTAGATCCCGTGTGCTGCAATATCACTAGAGTAAAATTTGTTTTCTCACGTCTCTGATCTCTTCACTGTCTCTGCTTGCGTACGGAACGAACCAACCTGCTGTCATTCCCGTCGCCGACTTCGTGCTGGCGACGCTAGAGTGGCAGCTTGTAACAGACCGCCACGGCCGGAGTTTAACCCCGAGCTACGGGCCTGCAGCCGAGCACTGCAACCACTGCTCCACCAGGCCGGACGTAATGTTAGTAATCGAACGTCAGATGTCACTACCTTTGCACTTACACCTATTTTTCCGCACTCGACTTTTTGAGACTAACCTGCATTGTTCTTACCTTTGTATCTGATACCTCTGGCACAGCGCCCCTGTAAGGCCTATGAAATAATTGTATATACACTCAAACCTCACAATAACAAAGTTACATCTTGCAACAAATTAAGTTAGTTACATCAAAAGATTCGTTACTTAACACTACCTATTGCAAGACTATTTTTAATTCACTTCATTGTAACCAATATTTCATAATATTGAAGTTTGAGACTAATGACCAAAAAACAGTATTCTATTTAGATTTCAAAAAAGTTTTCGACAAGGTACCACACGACAAACTAATAGCAAAACTTAAAAGCATTCACATTCCGGATATTTTTGTTTCCTGGATTGCAGCCTACCTATCCAACCGCCAACAGCTTGTAAAAATTAACGAAGAAGAATCTCGGAGTCTTCCTGTCACCTCTAGGTTTCCACAAGGTAGTGTTTTGGGACCATTGTTTTTTGTTGTATATTAACGTTTTAGTAACTGTTGTTGACCCTACTGTTCAAATTCGATTGTTCGCTGACGACTGTGTTTTGTTTCGGGAAGTCACATGTACTAATGATCAGAACGAACTCGAGAAAATATTGAAAACGTGCGGGAGTGGTGTGTAGAATGGGGAATGGAATTAAATTTGGAAAAAAGTGTACATCTCTGTGTAACGAGAAACAAAAACCCTAGTGAACACGTGTATAAATTAGGGTCGTCTTCTCTCACACAGGTTGACAGTTATAAGTACCTCGGCGTTACGCTAACAAACAACTTATCATGGAACATGCACGTAGATAATATTTGCTCGTCTGCCTTTCGGAAATTATGCTTCCTAAGATATAAGCTCAGAAATTCCCCTCCAAACGTAAAGCTCCCTAGTTATTTCACTTTCGTTAGGCCGAAGCTGGAGTATGTGAGTATCGTGTGGGACCCCCATACTAAACAAAACGTTAAAAAACTTGAACGTATTCAGCGGAAGGCCATTCGGTTTGTTTATTCTAGGTTGTTGCGAACGGACTCCCCCACAAACCTAATGCTAGCTAATAATATTCTTTCCCTTCAGGATCGTATAAAGAAGTCCCGCCTTGATTTTCTGTCTCTTTTATATAATCGCCAACTTTCCCTTGATCCAACCCCTTTTCTTTCTTCATTAAACACAAGACCGACAAGACATCACCAACCAAATGCCCTAACTCCGTACTTCGCGAGAACGGACACGTTCAAACTTTCATTTTTTCCACGCACCATTTCGGACTGGAACCAGACAATCGAATCTAGTACTTGCGATACTGAGTAACTGTGCACTGTTTTTTTTGTTTTTGTTTTGCGTGTATTGTATTTCTCTTTGAATTATGCCATGCCCTCCTGCTTGTACCCAAGTGTGGTCCGCAGTATGTAATAAATAAATAAATAAATATTCATTGGACACAATGGCGGCGTTGATATCGCTACGTGTTGCGTAGTTGAGATCGTCTAGCAGTGAGCGTCCGCGGCTGGAGGTGGCATTTGTGCTTCCCGCCGTGGCGGAAAATATCCATGCTCTGCGCCACGTTATTGGTTACGCAGTGTTCTTCTGGCAGTTACTGTACTCTTTGCACCATTTACATTTTTTTTTTGCTCATAACGGGGTTTCAACTGCGCGTAGAATGAGCGCATATCCATGTGTCGTGTGGCGGATGACGCAGTCGGAGCAATTAGTGTTCAGCAAAGTTGCGTTGGGCACCATGACGAAGCGGAATGACGACGAACGCCTTGCAGGTTAGTGACGGTTGGGCAGTGCTCCTGCTTTTGACAACGGACGATGCTGTTGAGCCCAGTAAGACACAATGAGGATCATGTGCACATACGTGGTTTCGTGTTGTTTGTACAGTAACAACTTGCATGTGCGTATTTAAACACTTTTTCTGTTCCGCTTCGTATGCTCTCCCCCAGCATTGCATGTAATCTCAACGTAACAGCAACCACGTTCAAGTGTCACTTGCACAGTGCACCACGGTCGTAGAATGCAGACACCAGTGAGTTTTACGCGGGACATGGACACAGCAGCCGGACGCTGCGTCGGCCGCGTGACGGAATGCAACCGTAGAAGGCACACGGCCGATCGTGTTGTCTGTACAGTTGCTGAATTAATGACGTGAAAACACTCGCCGTTCTCAGTACAACGAGCACGCGTTCTCTTGTACTTGCTTCGTTGTCGGAGAGCTGTTACTTGTTAATACTTGGACGAAATGATTCCGCCGAAGGTGTCGCGCTGGCCCAGAGTGTTGAGCCCCGTTCTATTAGTTTCGGATCGTCACGACACGCGCGCTGCACAGCTCACGTACTATCCGAGCCGGAGGGAGAGTCGTGCCTTCTGTTTTACATTCGGATGTAAACAAACGAAAAGAATTTGCCCAGTCAATATGGCCAACTTCCGGCTTCATCGGGGCTTCACAACGTGTGATATCAGGACCTATCCTGACTTTCCTACCTACGTGCTGGACGCTGTAAAACTCCACCATATTGTCAAATTTTGTAATGGTGGTTTTAGGCCAATCAGAGTGGTCGCAGCAGCTCACTAGTACCGATCAATGGCAGAATATGACAATGGGGCGTAATTCGACAATGTCCAAAACAGCACACCAGGAGTATGTATGCAATATCCAGAACAAGTTTCTTTTGTGCAAATATGGTTGGCGCCCAGGAATGACAGACCTGTCAAAGATGATTATAAAATCGCGATTTTGGCTTTGGTTGGTTGAATGAGTAGATTGATATGGCCGTACCTTTTGGATTCGGTGGTGGCTAACGCCACCTAACCGAAATACTTAGTGAACCAACAACATGACTAATCATTTTTCTTTAAATAGTGAATTTGGAGACTTGTACTTTCCAGCGAAATTTTTAATTTTCCCGCGTGCCTTTTTTAGTCACCAAGCAGTTCACCTCCTTCTAGTTATTTCTACCGGCTCAAGGTCCATTTTTTCCTCGCTGTTTCTAAACCTCAGTGCTTTGAAATACTCTGCTCCATCGTCTTGAACTGTAGGGTAGAGCCCTTTACAGAACATTATCAGGTGTTTGGCAGTTTTCTCCTCCTCTCCACACGCACCGTGTATACCCCTTCGTGTTTGGCCCGATATGACTTGGTTCGCAATACTCCCGTCCACGCCTCAACACGTAGAGAAATACCCCGAGTATTACCATAGATTATTTCCGTGGCAATTTCCTGCTCAAATGTTTGATAGAATTTTATCGCAGAATTCTTAATCATGCCAATTCTCCACTTGCCGGTGTCCGTTTTCTTCACCTTCTCCTTAACCGATAGATCTTGGTTTGACCCCTTGAAATTTTCAAGTATTTACCCGTCAATTATCTGGTTCCCTTCTCCCAATTTGTATGAACATTCATCATGTACAAGTAGCCAGAAACCTTCCTAGCAGAACGCTCCTCCCCAATTTCTCTTAATCGCTTCTCAAATTTTTTATCCTACTGCTACATTCCTTGCCCTCAAACGATGTGCATCCTCTATCACTTTGTACTCCCTGATTGGGTGTATTCCCGCGAGCCGCTAAAGCAAGCGTACGTATTCCATGTTGCTTAATTTCTAATCTTGCTTGAACCTCTAATCTCATGCACAAGACCGCATTGCCAAAAGTCAGGCCAGCCCAGGAAACAACAAAAGCTAAAGAACCTCTAGTAATTGTCCAAAAAGGATAGTCCAAAAGTACATAAGAAGTCTTGTTGAGATGTGTTTTAAACCTAAGCAGCTTGAAAACCTCCTGTAGCTATGCTAACGCCAAGATATTATACGGCTAGAAAAGCTATAACAAGAATTCTAAAAAGCGTCTTCCTAGATTTTTTAAATAACCTTTGTAAACGCTTACTTTATGTCTTTTAGTAGAAGCCTAGTAAACTTGTTGCCAAGATAATAAAAAAACATTTGCTAGATCTTATACAACTATTTTAGAAATTTATTTTTCATGCAAATCAGCTTGTTGAACGTTTCTCATAGTTAATTTGTTGCATCATGTCAGCATTTTACAATCGCTGCCTTTAGCTGTTCACTGTTGAAAGTGACAAGTAGGGACAGCAGCATAATTTGGCATCAAATTGATTGCTTGTACTTTTCTAAGTAGCAAAATTGTTGCCATACTTGTTGAAAGAATGAATTAGTGACTGTCGTCTATCATTACGATATTCCGTTTTGCTTGTACACAAGACAGGATAACACTATTTTAGACATTTATTTTTTATGCAAATCAGCTTGTTGAACGCTTGTCATGGTTAATTTGTTGCATCATGTCAGCGTTTTACAATCGCTGCATTTAGCTGTTCACTGTTGAAAGTCACAAGTAGGGACAGCAGCATTATTTGGCATCAAATTGATTGCTTGTACTTTTCTAACTAGGAAAATTGGTGCCATACTTGTTGAAAGAATAAATTAGTGACTGTCGTCTATCATTACGATATTCAGTTTTGCTTGTACACAAGACAGGCTATTAAACGTCAACCCATTATTGTTTCTGGTGTTGCCTGAAATGCATCATACTGCTCATCCAAAAGTAAATGCGAAATTTCCACAAATCTTGTTGCATACTTCTACCTTTTTTGTACATAACAATGAGTATACAATTTGTCCCAAAAAGTGCACGCTTTCAGTAACTATGATTATGCAAAGCAATTGAAGTGCGGGCCAGATACTTGGTCCAAGAACCTGCACGAATAGAAGAGGCACAAACTGTTTTCTTTGAGCAGATATTTATCAGCGCGGCAAATATTAGAAAGCAAGCTTGGAAAATACATTATAGGCCCAGTAGCAAATATATGAAGGTGGAAAATTGGTTACAGTCAAGGAGCAGCAGTCGAACAATATATGTTTTTCTCATCTAGTGCGCTTAAATTTAGGTGTGTTAGAGCCATGAGTAGTCGATATATAATGGCATTCCCCACAAATATATGTTTAACTATCAAATTGTGCTTTTGGCAACACCCATAATTCTAATATCATCCTAAAATATTCGCACAAACTACGCAGTGAGGTATAAAAACACAACAGTATTCCAGAAGTCTTTCTGTCAGTCATCATTAATAATGTTAAGCATGGTGAGATATCACTGTAACGTATCACACACGGTTAGGTATTGGCAAAGTTAGGTATGAATAAGTATGACATATTGTGAGAAGAGAAGAGCCTGCACCACTACTGTATCGCAGGTTAATAAGTATGACAGTAGAAAATCACTTGATTGCAATTATGAAATTCAATTCAAGAAGACAAAGAACTAAGGTTACAAAAACATTAAAGAAAATATTCAGCCATTGTTACAGTGAAAATATTATCATTTATCTTATACAGCCTTATTGCAATGCAAAATAATCAAGTTTAGGTCGCTTACTGCAGAATACACAAAAATTAAACATGACATAAAACCTTAGAAAGTCGCACTGGAACATACAGAGACTTTCTTTGTGCTTGCATTAAAATTCAGCCCTAAGAACAGAAAACTGCCTTTGCAGATAAGTAATTTGTCCACGGCGACACAAGGTAAGACAGTAATGCTGTCATCGGCCCAAACAACTAATACGGAAATTTCGGTGGCTGTAATAAGTGGGCATATTTGCATAAAACATTTTGTGGCAGTCATTTTTTTACACACTCCCACTTGAAAAAATTTTTCACGCGTGTCTATGATCTGAGATTTTCACGCGCAAGTTTATTGTGCTTTTTCTTGATTACGCGTGCAAGGCAGAGAATGTCAGCAAAACATTACTCTCTAGTATGAGGAGTAGTAAGTGCTTGCTATTACCAGCCGGTAGTGAAAAGGTAATCGTTATAATGCTTGTCTACGGCTTCGAGCCATTGTCAGATTATATGCGGCACCTCAGGAAGTAGCAGCTGTGTGCTAGTGCTCACTGTTTTGCATGCATAATGGTGCAAGCCACAACTAAAATTTCCAGCGGGATATCTGAGCATAGGCATGCTAGATTTCTTTTGACCTATGTAGAATTGTGACTGGCTCAAATTTTTCATACGTTCGTGGCCGCCTGTTGCAGTCACTAATGAGCTCAATATTTAATCTTATTCCAGGGAACAGCTGAAAGTGAAAATCATTGTTCCACATTGTGTTCCCCTGAACAATCAGCTATCTGCAAGGGTGGCTTTTACTCATACAACTTACAGCACTGGCTTTTTGAAGAAAAACGGAATGCTTAATATTTAACATCCTGAACATGTGACCTACTTGAATACAGCAACCACGAGGCTAAGTTAAGTTCCCTTTCAATAGGAAACAGAAGACATTTGCCTCTGCTGTACATTCAGTAGCTAACTTTTCCACGAGCCATCATCGATGACAGGTTGTCAGGATTTTTTTCACACTAAGTTCGTACGGGGTGCATGCATAGACTGCAATGGAAACACCGAAAAAACAATTTAGTGACATGAGTTACATGTGTCTCTCAGCAAAACTGAATTTGTCAGTCTATTATAATGATTTGGAACAATGTGCCTTTAAAGAAGCAGGATGTACCCAGGCTAGAGATGTTACAAGCAAAACTTTTTTCATGTTCTGGACAAACCCAGTTTAAACCTTATGAAAAAAATGCAATTTCCACATTGCAGATGTGTCAAAACCATGCTTGAATTGCACTCGCGCATAGTACATTGTCAGCAAATTCAATAACAACACAGCACATACATGATGGTATGCATTGCATCAAGTATCATTGAAGGTAACCTCTAATATTAAATATGAGTTCTATTTCAAATGCAAGTAATGTAGCTTTTTTGAGGCTGCGCACACTGGAATAAATATATCTATAATGTCTGAAATTGGGGTCCCTAAATTGCTATTGTGTGCTGGCAAATTATGTTCATAAGTTTCAATGATTCTGGTTGGCTACAAAGGCAGCGCCCTGCACTCAAGCACCACAGGCTGTCTAATGAAAAAAAAACGGATATACTAATACATACGAGGCACCCATCTTGAACCACACACCATCCCTAAAAGCATGCAGGTTTCTGCAACAATCTCCCGGAAGTAGAATCTTGGAAGTTATTGACCGCGATTATGCAATAAGATTTTATAAAATTGATATACGAATTGGTATAATTCCTTCCTTGACAATAGCTTAAAAACTTGCAGTCCATATTTATTATAATCAAATAAATACGATCTCCAAAATTACTTGGTAAGACAGAACCTTAGACTAGTTGGTAATTGGTAATGTACATATTTGTACAGCGCAAGATAACGAGAAGTTACGACACAACTACAGCAGAGACAAGGACAGAAAAAGCGCTGATTTCAACTGAAATTTTATTTGCAAAAACGCTGGAAATGTATAATCTTGACAGAACATCACCGCGCAATCGCGCCACCTATTGCATCACAGCAAGACAATCATCATCTGATTATACGGTTACAACGCCACAGCTCAGCCCAAATTCACGATCAATTGTGACAAAGACAGAAACGTGATTTTTTTTAGTCAGAGCAAGCGAAGGCATGCTCATACATCTATCACCCAGCATTTGCATTTCATTGGCCTCCATAATCTCTTGTGATAGCTGGTGACGGTGTTTGGCTACAACAGTGCAGTTTTTGAATTCCGGTCTACAACCACAATCCCTAAAATGGGTGCCCAAATGACCTTGCACAGCTGAGTATACATTACAATGTGGCTTCTTTACACGCTCATTCAGCCACCGGCCCCTTTGGCCAACAAATATCTTGCCGCATATTAATCGGAGCAAACAAACGACGGCTATCACACATGCTACAAATATCCTTCTATGTTCGACTGTCAGCAGCTCCTTCGTGCGCACTGCGCATTCACCTGTTTGCAGAGCGCTGAAATCTCTTCTAAGGCAGAGAAAACAATCTTCGCATCTACCTTATCACCTATCTTTTTCAAATTGTGAAAAATCTTAAGTAGATAGGGAATCACAGCCACGCGCTTTGAACTACTAGCCACACAGTTCACTGGTGCTTCTCGTCTCTGTTTGATTGTCCTAAGCAACTTTTCTGCTATCGAAACCAGCACATGATTGGGGAAACCAGCGCTGAACAGACGGAAAGCCTGCTCAACGAAGCTGCTGATTAACGAGTCTTAACGAGTCCTAACGAGAATAACGAGACTTTTGGAGGGCATTTTTTAAACAATGAATAGCATTCCCTCTCTTTACGAGCTTTGAATGAGCCGGAGAGTATGGTAGAACATGTTTGCTTCCTCTGGGCCCATATTTCCAGAAGAGGGGATCACATGAGATGTTTAATCTCAAATCTAAAAACCTTAACGAAGCATCCTGCGGAAGCTCATGCGTCAGAATAAAAGGCGCCATGCACTCATCGAAAGGACGTAATATATTTGAAACGGCACCTTCGAAGCCCCGATTATTGGAGTATCAAAGCACAAGAAAATTGTCAACAAAACGAAACACCTTTACGACAGTCGTTCTTTCGAGGTGGCTAGCAAAGAGTCGGTCATGGTGAGCTAGAAAAATGTCACCTAAACAGGTGCTTTTTAAATTTTTTAAATAAAAGTGCCTTAGTTCCTTGATACAAACGTTTTCCTAAAGTAAAAGCCAATGAGCTGAAGAAAGCCATTGACTGTTATGCCCGCAGCATTCTAGAATACAACTGAACTGAAGTTGTGAATGCAGTCCTCAACACACCATAGTAGCGTGTCGTGTGGTAAATATTAGTAAAATGCCCTTGATGTCAACGGAGCAGGCACTAAAGCCATTGTTTTTACGCGAAAGAAATGAAATGATGTACTCAGCAACTTTCACCAGAAAAGGGTCGTCGATGGTCAGCAAGTTCAGCTTATCTTGTAAAAACAAGGCCCCTTCCTTCTGCCCCGTCCCATTTTCCGAAACAATGACTCGAAGCGGCTATTCTACTTTGTGAGTCGTGACCGTAAGGATTAAATCTAAGCTAAGCTTCTTGCTTTTGTCAATGGATCTTGCAAGAATACTTATTCTCAGTGCGTTGCATCACTTTCCGGCTTCAGCTTTTACTTTTGTCAGTGTTATGTCGCTTCGGCATTCGAACACGGAACTTATAGCACTTCTAGCTTTTGAGCCGAGCACTTCTCACTGCAACACAGCGAAACGCCCCATTATTATCTGCAAGGCGAGTAAATTCTCTTTGAAAAACGTGACAACATGATAAAAAGGCAGGTTATGGCGGTCTGGTGGAGACTGCGACAGAACCTGAATGCCTTCAGCTACCCATCAATCTGATTCAACCTCGGGAGCGCGTTTGGCTACTTGCCTTACAAGAGTCAGCATTTCCGTAGGTGCCAGCTAGCTGAGGTTGTGTGGTGAACTTGGGACCCAAGCTTAACACACGCTGTACACAGTCAGGAACGGGCACCTCACACGCAGTGTGGATTGGGTTGCTCGGTAAGGGTTTATTCCTGAAAATGATGACCCGAAGGTGTGCCAGCATATGTTGCCAGAAGAACTTGGTCGTTCTACTAGTGGAGACGCAAAACTCAAGCCACTTTTTCTGGGCCCTTCGAGGGCTGTCGGTACTGTTCACCTAAAGAACATCACGTCCCGAAGCAGGCACAAACGCCGTTTCCATTCCGAGTGAAGAATTTCGCAAATTCGAATGTCATGTCCCGCTGAAGGGGTGAGACCTCCTAACAACAGCTTGGCTGCAGGTGGTAGCAACTTGAGGCGTAAGCAATAAGCAAAAGTGCGTGATTGGCACTAAGCGACGGCAATGAGGTTGGCGAGGTGGCACGGATTAGCATGGAAACGCGAGAGAGAGCCCGACGTACTAGAAATGCACCTTGATAAGACAGACTGAATGAGAATGTAAAGGAGCATCATTACAATGTATACTCAGCTATGCATGGTTATTAAGGCATCCATTTTAGGGATTGTGGTTGTAGACCGGAATTCGAAAAGTGCACTGTTGTAGCCAAACACCGTCACCAGCTAACACGAGAGATTATGGAGGCCAATGAAATGCAAATGCTGGGTGATCGATGTGTCAGCATGCCTTCGCTTGCTCTGACTAAAAAATTCGAGTTTCTGGCTTTGACGAAATCGATCGTGAACTTGGGCTGAGGTGTGGCGTTGTAATCATATAATCAGATGTAGACTGTATTGCTGTGATGCAATAGGTAGCGCGATTGCGTGGTGAAGTTCTGTCACGAGTACATGTTTCCAGCGTTTTCACAAATAATATTTCAGTTGAAGTCAGCGCTCTTTCTGTCCTTGTCTCTTCTGTAGTTATGTCGTAACCACACATAGTCTTGCGCTGTGCAAATATGTTTCGTCTAATTTTACACTTAACAGCAATACGTGCGTGACGTATGCATGCTTACCATGATTTATAAGATTATCACATGTTTTGAGTGATAAATAAAATATTCGTTTTCCCGTTAACATCTACAGCGCATGCTTAGAGAGTTTACTTTATCCAAAATACTGTTAAGCTTATCAATATTCAGAAATTTTATTCGAAGTGGTGCTTTTAACAATTCCTAACGTTTATACTATGAAACCACGTCCTGTACGGCAGTAACCAGGTTATCTTTTTTAATGCAGACGCAGGAGCCTGAGAGCCAGCCCGCATGACAAACGATGATGATCACTACAATGTCATACAGATGAAGATGAAGTACATAGTCCGCGCTCACAATTTTTCCCGTTTTGCGAAAGAGGGCAGCAAGTTAGAAAGGATTGGGACGCCGAATATATCGTCTGAATCATGAGACGTGGGCGATCTCATTGTGGTGACGGCAATCAGGAGCCGTGTTGACAGGAGCAACACAATAGTTGACTTCAGAGGTTCGTTCCAGGACGTTGTATGGACCGAGATATCGGTGAAGGAATTTTTCGTAGAGCTCAGGTGCACGAACAGGTGTCCACTTCGGACTTCGTCGCCTGGGCGGAACACAACAACTTGACGCTTTGCATCGAAGTCGATTTTTCTCTTGTCTCTAATGGTAGCAGTGTTGGCGCGGGCGATTTCACGGCAGCGGGCAACGCGAGCGGCGAACTCTTCCGGGAGAGATGATGATGGATAGGAAGATGTGGACAAAGAGGTGGTGTCCAGAACAAAAGTCAGTACACGGCCATACACGAGAAAAAAAGGGCTGAAATTCGTCGTACGCTGTATGGCAGTATTATATGCGAACGTGACGAAAGTAAGTATAGTGTCCCAGTTTTTGTGATCCGGTTGCACATACATAGAGATCATGTCAGACAAAGTTCGATGAAAACGCTCAGTCAGACCATACGTTTCTGGGTGATACGCTGATGTGGTCTTGTGGATGGTGTTAGAGGCCTGGAGGACTTCAGCAAGGACATGTGAAAAAAATGTCTTGCCACGGTCACTAAGAAGAACACGCTGTGCGCGAAGTCGTAAAATAATGGTGCGAAAGAAAAAATCGGCTACTTCAGAGGTAGCACTAGAAGAAAAGTTGCCGTGTCCACGTAGCGAGTAAAGTGGTCCACGACAGTAATAATTCAACAGTGACCGGCTGGCGTAAGCGGGAGAGGTCCGTATTATTCTATGCCCATAATTTCAAAGGGAGTAGACGGGCACGGCAGTGGTTGTATTGGTCCCGTGGGAAGAGACGTGGTACGTTTTCGGTGCTGACTTAACGCTCAGGAGGCGACGTACTTGGCGACAAAGTGAAGTGGCCAGGCCAAAAGCAGCGAGTTTTGAGGCAGTCGTAAGTCTTGTGGAACCCTAAGTGGTCAGTAGTCGCATCGTCATAAAACGCTTGTAAAACTTCCACATGAAGTGAGCGAGGAATGATGGGAACCCATTGGTTACCGAGAGGATGGTAAATTTGCCGACATAATGTTCAAACATGAAGCTTGAAACGGGCAAGTTATCGTCTTAGGCGGCTGTTTCGAGGACGCGATAAGCCAGTGCGCCGATTGATGATTGTGCGGCAGTTCGTCTCGGCATAATAGAGCGAGCCAAGATCTGTAAACGAAAGAAGGTCCGCCGAGGCAACTAACCGTTTCGTAGCAGCAGCCATCTGTTTGGTCACTTTGGTGGGTGGTGACGAACTGATGGTAACTGACAGTTCGGCGCTTTGCGAGAGCGGGCAACGTGACAAAGCGTGGGCATCTCGGTGCTCTCCACTCGACCAATATGTGACGCTGTAGTCATACTTAGTCCTACTCTTGCAATCGTAGTACCCAACGGCCAAGGCGTCCGGAGAAATTTTTGAGGTACGATAACCAACACAGAGCATGTAGGTCAGTCACTATCGTGAAATGCCGGCCGTATAAATAAGGGCGAAACTTTTGTACGGACCACGCGATGGCGAGACATTCTTGCTCAGTGATGCTGTAATTTCGCTCAGCAGGTGACAGAGTTCGGCTCGCGTAGGCCACGACTTGTTCTTGGGAAGCGTGGACAGCACCAATGCCATGTCCACTTGCGTCAGTGTGTAGCACAGTAGGTGCTGCGGGGTCGAAATGGCGAAGCACTTTCCGTGATGTAAGGCATCGCTTGAGGGTGTGAAAAGCGGCTTCACAGTCATCCGAACAGACAAAGGGTGTGCTCACGGACAGAAGTTTGTGCAGAGGAGCCGCAATAGTAGTGAAATCACGTACAAAGCGGCAAAAATACGACGCCAGGGCAAGCAAACTACAGAAGTCTTTGGTGGTGGTTGGTGTAGGAAAGTGCAGTACCACGGCAACCTTGTCGAGATCCGGCTCAGCGCCATGTTTACTGACGACGTGACCTAATACCTTGATGCTGTGACTGGCAAACTGACACTTCTTAGTGTTGAGCTGGAGACCGTCCTTAGCTAAACACGTGAGGACTTCGTCTAGCCGTTCCAGGTGCTGTGAGATATCTGGACGAAAAGATGACATAGTCGTCCTGGTAGCAAAAGAGGTCTTCCATTTTAATCCCCGCCGTACCGTGTCTATCATTCGTTTGAATGTGGCTGGGCGTTGCACAGGCCAAAAGGCATTCAAAGTTTCAAAGATCCCATCTGGCGTAGCAAACGCAGTCTTCTCTCTATCAGTCTCGTGCATTGAATTATGCCAATAACCAGAGCGCAAGTCGAGACTTGAAAAGCACTCGGCACCTCGGAAAGTATCAAGGGCGTCGTCAATGCGAGGCATTGGGTAGACGTCCTTACCAGTAATTTTGTTGAGTGATCTGTAATCAATGCAAAATCATACTGAGCGATCCTTTTTTTTACTTGTACGACAGGAGATGACCGTGCGCTTGTCGAAGGCCTGATGACGTTACGCGCGATCATGTCGTTGACCTGTTCTTCTGTAAGCTTGCCTTCAGAAGCCGACACACGGTAAGGACGGCGATTGTTGTTTGACCCAGACCTTCGGAACAAACGCCAAAGCAAGTTTTGTGCTCCATTATTAACGCCAGCAAGGCATCAGTTTGCGTTGGGTGGAGATGTTCACACAAAGTGGCCTTGAAAGCAGGAGATGAATCTTCCGCTGGCATACACTTTGAGAATAACGAAGCAGGTGAACCAGTGACAACACAAACCGGTGCTTCTTCGGTAATGCTGGCTACAGTGGTCCCCTCTGGCAGAAGTGGTTATGGCGTTGTGTTACAGGCTGTGATGCTTGCATAAACACGGGAGAGCCGCACTAAATGAGATGCGATGGTAATCTCTCGAAAAATGCAGCGCTGGCAAGGAACAACCCTAGCGTCACCATCTAGAATGTTTCGTGACTTTATCGTAAGGACACGTTCTTGTCCGGGAGGCAGGAGACAATCTGCAGCTGTCACAAGGTTGGGCGACTAAAGGAAGGCAGCAGAAGAAAGCTCAGTGTCCGTAATACGAATTAATGGCCGTCCACACTAAATTAGAGCAGACGCCGCTGACAAAAAGTCCCAGCCTAAGATTATCTGATGAGCGCATGAAGACAGCACAGCCAATTTGATGTGATCACGGATTCCATCGATGAGAACACGAGCAGTGCATAACCCGGTCGTGCGAATTGGACTGTCATTAGAGCCGCATAACCTGGGACCGGCATGAGGAGTTTAGACTTTACGTAGGCAAAAACACAATTCACGATCAAATACCGCAATTGTGGCTCAAGTGTATATAAGGGCGTCTACAAAGACAACTTCCACACAAACAGGCAGTAAATTAGCTGGACGAGACGGAGGAGTTGTAACGTTCCGACAATAAGCCGTTTCCCGTCCAAAAATTCCACCTTCTAGTTGTCCAAGTCTAGAGAAATCGGCGCGGTACGCAGGGGCGATGACGTACAGCAAAACGGTGACAGAGAACGGTGGCGAGATGAACAAGAAGGATGAGGCCCAGCTTAGGACCGTGGAGGAGAGGGCGACCGACGGGAGGTGAACGGATACGGGGCGGGACTGTATTCATTGGGTCTCGGGGCAAAGTCTCTTTCGTAAGCTGTATGACCACTTCGTTCATCCTGTGGATGGCTGCGGCAGAAGAAGGATATATGACCAATTATGCCACAGTAGAAGCAGATGGGGCGCGGAGGCCGCCATGTAGAATAGTGGCGTGGCTGTGGCACTTGCGTTGTCATCGCCGCCACATGGTCGCATACATCGTCCGCAGGCGCGGTTGGAACTGGTGCAGGGGCCCATGATTCAGCTTGTGCGTACGAAGCACTGGGAAGCGCACAGGATACGGGGCATGTGCAGCATTTGTCATTGATACCAGTTCATCCTTCTTTATCTCACGCACTTTGAGAGGAGTTGTGCGGACATACGCAATGATTGCGTTGCCTGGAATAAGGCCATGAAGTTCTTCTCTGACAATAGTTCGGATAAGGCCCCGCAATTGATGCTCTCGGGTAAAGCGAGCGTCATAGGAGGCTTGTGAAAGGCGCATGGAATGAAGCGCGTCCAGGCGTTGGCATGTGGTGATGACGTCCCGGACGGTATTTGGATTCTTTATCACGAGAGCATTGAAGGCCACGGAGTTCGTACCATTCAGTAGATGTCGGATGCGATCTGCCTCCGTCATGTCATTTTGTGCTCGGCGACAGAGAGCCCGAACATCTTCAATGAAGGACGTATAAGATTCGTCGTCCCCTTGGATGCGGGTTGCGAGGTTACGTTTCGCTACCGCAGAGCATCCTGCAGACGTGCCAAAAACCTGACGGAAATGCCCCATGAAGGCCGACCAATTGGAGAAGTCGCTCTCGTGGTTGTAATACGAGGATTTAGCGACGCCATCGAGGTAAAAAGGAACGTAGCGCAGTTTGTGCGCCTCGTTTCATAATTACAAACGCTGGTTCGATCATAACTGTCCAACCATTCTTCGACGTGTTCGTTGCGAAGGCCGGAAAATACAAGAGGGTCTCGGTGAAAGGTACTCACGGTGTAGTGAAGCATAAGTGGCTCAGAAGGAGCGGTCGCGTTTGGTTCTGCCATCGCTGTTGCTTGAAGGCACAACCGTCGACCAGACCGGAGCTCCAGGGGTGACGGGTAGAGCAGGAGGACATGGGAACCAGAGCACGACCGGTACGGCAGTAACCAGGTTATATTTTTAGTGCAGACACACGAGCCAGAAAGTCAGCCTGCATGACGCACGATGATGATAACTACAACGGTTTGGTCATACAGATGAAGATGAAATATATAGTCAGCGCTCACAATACACGTAAATGTGTTTAGCGATGTTTGAACACCAAGATTGGGCGAGTTGCATAAAATATTTAATAAACCAAAACAAAATCCAAACATACTGGTGACAAGCAGAGTGAAATTGATGGTGCTGAAACGCGTAGACCAATGATTGAATTAGTGCTTGTACAGTGAAGTACAACGAGTCGGCCACATTTATCCATGAAATATTCATTCGAAAAGAGAGTTCAGGGTAAACGAACGGTTAAAAATGAACGGATATAGGCCGCATGAGGCAACCTATGTTGCTGGTGCATACTGTAAGTTCGAATCATACTAAACGAGCAGCATGAACACTTAAGCGTAAGTGCAACACTGGCGAGTCATACCTAAGACGATGCGACACGCTCCACACGAACACGCATCAACTCGAGTATCATGGTAGTTTATAATTCGTGCCAGCGGGGATGCATACACCGGCAGACGTTCAGCCACCCGCAAGAAAAAATATCTCTGATAGTAGTCATAACGGATAACGATACTGTAGCTATTCAGAATAGAACGTAGAGCAGATGAAACTGCCTTAGACACGTTAACTTGAATTTCACACATTGTGAACAGGCTTACGTGCCCTAGGCATGAACAACGGCTACAGCTATCAAGTGCCCCGAAAGTATTAAAAAATTGGCCCCGTATCTGCATTTAATTTGCAAATGTCGTCGAAAGACGATAGTCTTGCGTGTGGAGAGAGTGAACAAAAAATTTATGTGATGTTCTGCGTAAGAAAATCGGTGAATGGTATTCCGGAGGCGCTGCGTTAGAGTGCCTCGAGCGCGCAGCGGAGGCGAACGAGCGCATCAAGTCATGTCACACGTGAGACAAAACATAGAAGCTAAAGATTTAACATAGAAAGCGCTTATTGATATTTTCTATGAACAAGTATGGGCAGAGAATGGTTGCAATATACTGGGAAGGCCGTTCCAGTCTGGTGCGTTACGTTGAAAAAACGAGGCAGAAAAGAAGAAGTCTGGGAACGTGGCCGAGCAACTTGAAGCAAATGGCTCGTGTGGCTAGATATACGTGTTGCGGGAACGATATAAGGTGGGGCATGCAAGGGACTACAAAAACTTTTGTGGAATGATAACAGGCTGGCAATATGACGGCGAAGTTCTAGATCTGGGAAACCAGATTCTGCTTTCAATCCAGACACGCTGACAGTGGAAGAGTATGAACAGTGAATTAAATTAATCTAGCGGCCTGGTTTTGAAGCGATTCGTTGGCATGTGTAAGAAAAGATTGTCGAGTATCCCAAATTAGCGATGCATATTCTAGTTTAGGTTTGATTTGTATGCTTGTAATTCGGAACGATGGATTTGTATGCTTGTAGTTCTACGGGTTGTGGAGCGAGGTGTAAATGGCGTTTAAGGAAACCCAGTGTTTTATTTGCAGATGAGATGATATTAGTGGCGTGTACGTTTAATGAAGGATCGCTACAAACAGTGACGCCCAAATACTTGTATGACGGAACAATTTCTAGGGGGATGGCTTTAATATTGTACGGATACACAAGCAGCGGCATGCGGCGGCGATGGAATGAAACGACTTTACATTTACTCGGGTTAAGTTCCATAAGCCAGCGTTCGTACCATTCCAGCAGGCAGTTCAGGTTAGATTGTAAGGAATGACTGTTTTGAAATGTCAGTAACAGTGCCATATATAACACAGTCATCAGCAAACAGGCGAGTTTTACAGGTTAGGTTTGAAGGCGAGACAATTATGTATATATGAAATAAAAGGGGAACAAGAACCGAATCCTGGGGTGCTCCGGACGTTACTGGAAGATGTGTAGTGGTACGGTTGTTGATATTAACACACAAAGAGCGGTTTATAAGGACATCTCTGATCCAATTGAATATGTTCGGGTGAAGGTTTAACTGGGAAAGTTTTAGTAACAGCCGAGAGTGGGGTACTTTGTCAAACGCTTTAGAAAAATCTAAGAATACGGCATCGGTTTTTAAGTTACAGTCCAGGTTAGTATGCAAATCCTGAACAAATAAGGCCAGTTGCGTTTCACAAGAGAAACCTCTGCGGAACCCATGTTGTGCTGGATGGAAAAAGCTGTTTGAATGAAGAAAGTCTATGATATGCGTGTAGATGACGTGTTCCATGATTTTACAGGGCACGCTGATAAAAGATATGGGGCGATAGTTTAATGGCAAGTTTTTGTTACCCTTTTTGAAAATCGGAACGACCTTCCCGTTTTTCCAGTCATCTGGTAGATGTTCTGTTAAAAGTGACTGTGAAAATAGCAATCATAGAAAAGATGCACAAATATATTTTGTATTCTCAAGGAATTTTGAGTTGATTTCGTCAATACCAGAATAGGCGGAAAGTTTTAATTTGTCGATTAAGCACATAATTCCGTTAGCAGTGAACGATACTGGTGGCATAGCACATTCTATATTAGTGGGTGGTATTGTAAATGACACGTTACTTTTTTTGGTAAACACGGATAAAAAGTGGTGTTGAAGATTTTAGCGCATTGATCATTGGTGAATGCGTGACCTGATTCACTGGTAAGAGTAATTGAGGCAGTATGTAGGGGTTCAAAACCTGCCATAATTTTTTTTGATTGATTGATATGTAGGGTTTAACGTCCCAAAACCACTATATGATTATGAGAGACGCCGTAGTGGAGGGCTCCGGAAATTTAGACCACCTGGGGTTCTTTAACGTGCACCCAAATCTGAGCACACGGGCCTACAACATTTTCGCCTCCATCGGAAATGCAGCCGCCGCA
Source organism: Rhipicephalus annulatus (assembly GCA_013436015.1). Taxonomy (NCBI): domain Eukaryota; kingdom Metazoa; phylum Arthropoda; class Arachnida; order Ixodida; family Ixodidae; genus Rhipicephalus; species Rhipicephalus annulatus. Next base: position 87,426 of record WOVY01000736.1, read on the forward strand.
GCCGGGATTCGAACCCGCGCCCTGCGGGTCAGCAGCCGAGTACCTTAGCCACTAGACCACCGCGGTGGGGCTGCCATAATTTTTTTTGTTGTTGTTAGTCAGCATGCTTGGTAAGTCAACGTTCAAGAATCCTTTTTTGCGTCTTGAACTGCGCATGAATAAGCTTTTTCAGCTGCGTAATACTTCTGCTACTTTTATGGGTCTTCTAGTCTTTTTCCTAATATAGACAGGCGTTGTTTTTTTATTTTCTAATCTTTTCAGGGTTTTAGAGAACCATGGCTTTTGACAGTTTGCGCGGAAGTGGGATTTTGGAATAAACCTGTAAGTCGATTCATTGCCCTTGTTCTTAAACAGTGTCCAGTTTTCTTCGACGGACCGGGACAAGAAAGTAGTTTCTAAACTAGATAAGTTTGCGTTGAGCGCCAAATTTATTGCTTCATAATTCCCCTTGTACAACCTAATGGTTTTCTGGGTGTTTTGACGAATTGACGGTTTAAATGCTAATTCGTTATGAATGACCTTATGGTCACTTATTTCGGGGAAATTAGTAATCGGGACAATGTTCTCTGGTTAGCATCAGGGTCCGAAATATTTTCACACACTTCTGTTACGCGTGTTGGTGCAGTTGCCATTTGTGAAAAAATAAAATTTGAACAAACGTCCAGGAAAGCCCCGTCTTCGCCCCGGCTTCGCTTTGTGCGTGTGACGGCATCGTTTGGTTAAGCTAGTTAATACCCGGAAAATCAAAATCACTGAACCAAACTACGTGGGCGTTGGGATAAGTTTTTATAACTTCGTTTAAGACGTCGTTAAGGTTATTAGAAAAGTCAAGACAGCTATTCGGGGGCCTGTAGCAGACGCCAAGTAATACTGACTGGGGCTTCGCAGAACAAAGAATTCTAATTATTTCAAGGTCAGGTGACATGTTAACTAACGAGCAGAATCTTTTTGGGTTATGATAATAAGAACTGCTTCTCCCTTCTTATCTTTTCGATCCTTCCGAAATAGTTGAAAATTAGGCAGATCGGCCAAGGCCTCTTGATCGAGACGCTGTCATTTAACCATGTTTCGGTTAATATAAGAAAGTCGCTGTTGGATGACAAAGCCAGATTCGAAATATGTTCGCCCTTGGAAATGATACTTCTAATGTTAGTAAAAATCACGGAAAACGCAAAAGCTGCTTTGGGGACATTTGGGGAAAGTTTGGCTTTGGTCGAACACGGGATGATTGCTACTTTAATTCATTCACAGACTGCGATGTCTCGTCAAAGACGTAGCGTTTAGTTCCGAGAAAGGGGGGTTTTGAAGCGCACAGTGAAAGCTGTTGACTTTGTTAGGCTAGGAACGTACAGGCCCAACAAAAATAGACCAGTTATTGCTAAGTTTGCATCTTTTAAGTTAAAGCAGGAATTACTATCGCTCAGCGGAAAATTCAAAGAGAATAGCATCACTGTAAGTGAGGATTATTCCCTTCAAACACGGCAGGCGCGAAAGAAGCTTGTAGAATTTGCCAAACAACGGGACGTTTCTTTCAAGCTTCGGTACAATAAGTTGCACATAGGTGATAAACGTTACAGTTACAATTTTTCTGACGACAGTGTGTACGAACTTGGCGGCGCCTCTGGGGAATTCGTTAATCGGCAGCTTTCAGGCGAACCCTCAGTATCCAGAGCACCGTTATCAGCTGCAAACTCGCCGCAGTAGCGACACGCGAGGGGTGGGGGGCGGTGCCCAAAAAATTCGCTTTCTTTTCTTTTCACGAACATCAGGAGTGTCTTATCGAAACGCGATGAACTAAATGCGGCGGTCGACTCATGTGACGCTGACGTTGTATTGTTAACTGAAACGTGGCTTACTTCAAAAATTAACATCAGTGAATTGTTTGATTCTACAAAGCGTTTCAATGTGTATCGTCGTGATAGAGGTGATAGATGCGGCGGTGGTGTACTTGTTGCTGTAGCGGATCATATTTCTTCGTCTTTTGTGCCTGTAGTAACCAATTTAGAGATCATATTTGTTGAAATTTGCACACGTTATAAAAAGTTTATCTTGGGTATCTGCTACCGTCCACCGTCCTGCGATCCGAGCTTTGTTAATAGCCTTCATGATGCGGTTAACTTTGTTATGGAACGTTTTCCTAATGTACCAGTCCTTTTAGCCGGAGACTTTAACTACCCAAATATATTTTGGTCCAGTGATGTACCTCAGTTAAGTCTGTTCTCTACTGACAGTTATAATTTTTTGAGCTTTTGTTCTGATTTCAACTTTACGCAAATTGTCACCCAACCAACCCGCATTACACCTACTACTTCGAGCGTTTTAGATCTCGTGTTAACCAACGTGCCTGACCTGTTCATGTCTCCACTTTGTTTGCCTCAATTAAGTGATCATTCTTTGCTCCATTTCACTATGGATGTTTGCGTTCCTCACCATGAAAATTATACTAAGCGCATTAGAGATTACGCTGCTGCCGATTTTGATGCCATCAATAGAGAACTTTGTTTATTTCTGGACCGCTATCTTGATGAATTCGAGGCTCGTTCCGTTATCGACGTATGTAAATGCGCGGTAGTAAACACGGACGACAAGAAGATACAAGGACTGCGCTTGTCCTTGTATCTTCTTGTCGTCCGTGTTTACTACCGCGCATTTACATACGTCGATCATGCATCACCAACTCGCCCAATTGTCCACCTTGATTCGTTCCGTTAATTCGAACTGGATTTTGTTCAAAGAAAAAGTAGCATACCTGACGGAAACGTTTGTTACCCTGAGGCTAGTCACCACCAACAAGCATGCTCCCAGGTATAGCCAATCCTTGAAAAGGTTGGCTAATAATGCTGACCCGCAGGGCGCAGGTTCGAATCCCGGCTGCGGCGGCTGCATTTCCGATGGAGGCGGAAATGTTGTAGGCCCGTGTGCTCAGATTTGGGTGCACGTTAAAGAACCGCAGGTGGTCTAAATTTCCGGAGCCCTCCACTACGGCGTCTCTCATAATCATGTAGTGGTTTTGGGACGTTAAACCCCACATATCAATCAATCAGTCAAGGTTGGCTAATAAGAAAAAAAGGCTGTTTCGGTTCGCTAAAGTTTCTAACTCGCAGGCCAGATGGGATTCTTACTACGTTGCTAATGGGGAATATAGGAGGGCCACAAAAGCAGCAAAGGAAACCTACTTTATTAACACACTCCCCAATATGTTAGCCAACAACCCGAGACAATTTTGGAGGGTGGTGAATAAAAAAGATACTCGCGAAATAACACTTAAAACTTCGGACGGGGTAATCCACAAAGATGACTGCGCTGTTATTCTCTGTGACACCTTCGCGGCGGCAGTGTCAGGTCTCCTCAACAAAGGTTCAAACCCTGTTTGTCAAGCTAGTGGTTATCTCCTGATGGAAGCAATTCGTTTCGACACAGCAGGTGTACAAAAAATAATGGAAAATCTTAAAGTCTCGTCTTCCGCCGGAATTGACAACATTACTTCCAAGTTTTTAATCAACACTAAAGTCTACAGCGCCATAATCTTAACAAAAATATTTGAGCAATCTCTGGAAGCGGGCTGTCTTCCGGATGATTGGAGTGTGGGAAGAATTATTCCATTCTTTAAGTCAGGTGATAAACTTTGTCCGGAAAATTACAGACCAGTATCAATCACTTCGATACCATGAAAAATAATGGAACACGTAATTTATTCGCAGCTTGTAAAATTTTTAGAGGGCAATTCTTTCTTTACTGATTCGCAGCATGGATTTCGTAAAAAACTTTTCCTGTGAAACGCAACTAATATGTTTTATACATAATTTGCATTCTATTCTCGACAACGGCACACCCATTAACTGTATCTTTTTAGATTTCTCAAAAGCGTTTGACAAAGTACCTCATGATTTACTCATTTTAAAATTACGGAGCCTCAATATAGATGATAACGTCCTCGCGTGGGTGATTGCTTTTCTCAGTAACCGTTCCCAATTTGTAACTGTTAATAACTTTGATTCGCCCAGGGTCCCGGTTGGCTCTGGGCCCCACAGGGCTCCGTGTTGGGACCATTGCTCTTTCTGGTCTATATAAATGATTTGCCTCTAAACATTACTTCTTCAGTGAGTCTTTTCGAAGATGACTGCGTAATTTATCGGGCAATTAAGGGTCATTCAGACGTTCTAGAATTGCAGGCTGATATGGATAGAGTTCAGGAATAGTGTGAGACTTGGGGCATGGCGTTAAACGTTAAAAAATGCAAGTACATGCATGTTAACCGACACAGCACTAGTATCAGGTCGTATCATATTAATAATGTTCTTCTCGAAGTAGTAAATTCTTATAAGTATCTGGGTATCCACATAACTTCTACATTGTCTTGGAAGACACACATTGAATATATTGCAGGTAAAGTTAATAGCACGTTGGGTTACCTTCGAAAAAATTTTAATCAGGCACCCGTTTCATTGAAACTCTTATTCTACAAAGTATTGGTACGTAGCAGATTAGAATATGCAGCATCTGTTTGAGACCCTGGTCATGACTCGCTTATCTATGAATTAGAACGAGTGCAGAATCGGGCAGCGCGCTTCATCCTTTCAAATTACCATCGCACCTCGAGCGCCACATCAATAAAAACTACTCTAGCATTACCCCTACTGTCTCTTCGCAGGAAAGTGTCTCGGCTGTGTATATTCCATAAAATTTACTTCACCAATCCGTTACTCAGAAGCAGATTATTGGCCCAACCAACTTACGTTTCCACTCGCATTAATCATCGCCATAAAGTAGGAATTCCTTTAGCGCACACCAAGTGTTTTCATGATTCATTTGTGCCAAAAACATCTGTATGTTGGAATCATCTTCCTTGTGATATTGTTGGTATAAAAGATGCCGCTTTATTTAAAATTGCCGTCACTAATTTTATTGGTACGTAGCTTCAGTTCAACCCTGTAGCGAAATATGATTGCAATTTTTCTGTTGTTGTATTTTGCTTTGTATGCTGTACATGTATGTATGTACCCACTCCCCTCTGTAATGCCCTCGGGCCTTGAGCGTAACTGAATAAATGAATAAATAAATAAATGTTCTTGCAAAAGCAATTGGATGTTTGCGCGCATGAAGTACGGTAAGAGAAAAGTCCTCGCCCACGCTGAAGCCTGTGTATTGAATTTGCGGTGACTGGAAAGGATAAGTTCTTTTGTCTTGGATGATTGAAACTTTACAATTATGGGTCAAATGCGGTTTTTTGAGAAGCGCCCGAGGTGGTGCGCACGCTCAATTTCTGAGGGAGCAACTGTTAGTTGGAGCGTGTCACACCAGTGACGGACGATTATTTCTTCCGAGTCCGAATACCTTTCAGATTTAGTAGTACCCGGAATGCCATAAAATATAGGATTGTTTCGTCTCGAACGGTTCTCACTCTCGTCTACACGGAATTCTAGATTACAGATCTTGTGAGTCATTTCGTTTGTGAGCGTCTTTAGGTCAACCAGCTCTGTGCTCACGGATGAAAGGGCAGTGCAATGTTTTTCAAGGTCAGTGATGCGTTTGCACAAACTTGTTATCGTTACGCCCATCGTTTTTAGCTGGTTTTTCCTACATGTCGGAAATATGTTTATTTTGTCCAGCGAACAGCTTCTGCAATTCAGTAAGTAAGTCTTCACCAGTGATGCCCAGGGTTAGTTTCGACATACCCCGCCAAAAGCAAAAAAGAGCGTATGACCTGCGCACACTCAAGAATAAACACCACACAGCACCGTGGGCTCTGCAGCTGAAAGAAAAAATAATTGCTCGATTTCTTAGCAAGAAACGCACTTCTGTTATTGACCTGCAGGATGAAGGCCAACAGATTAGGCTGCGCATTCGCACAGCTACCGAGCCCACAATGCGGCGCGGACAGGGTTGGTTGTTTTGTAGTTGTGGATGCAGATGATGTCTGTCTTGATGGTGTAGTCCACGTGTGGTCGAGGGTCAAGGTTTGCAGTGGCGGCGCTGCTGCTGGATCTGGTGCGATAGTAGCGGGATTCAAGTTTGAAATGCCGCTGTGAAAAAGGGCGGGAATTGTTGACGGTCCGATGAAGCCAGGCATATGAAACAGCAGGAACAATTTTAAAGGCATGGTGAGTTCCTGCATGATGAAGGCAAACGGTTTAGGCGGCGCGTTCGCACAGCTACCGGGTCCACAAAGCGGCGTGGACAGAGGCGGTTGTTTTGTAGTCGTGGCTGCAGATGATGTCTGTGTTGATGGGGTAGTCCACGTTTCGTCGAGGGTCAAGGCTTGCAGTGGCGGCACTGTTGCTGGATTCGATGCGTGTGTGATAGTAGCGGGATTCAAGTTTGAAGTCCCGTTGTGGAAATGGGCGGGAATCGTTGATGGTTCGATGAAGTCAGGCATGAGAAAGAGCAGGAACAACTTTGAAGGCATGGTGAGTACCTGCATGATGAAGGCAAACGGATTAGGCTGCGCGTTCGCACAGCTACAGAGCCCAATTTCCAATTTCTCAGTTATCATGCAATATTTGTGTGTGATTTGTGTGTATATTTATATCAGGAGACTGGTCAAATTGCGTGAGAAGCTGTGCACGCTGAGATTTAAACGCAGTTTCATAACTACTGTGGTTTGTTGGCGTTGGGGCATGATAAATTGACACAATTCAGGAGCTTCCATTTGCATTTGTGCTAGCTTTATTGAAAAATGCTCTGTTGAGGAAATAGATTGAATGCCCCAGCTCAAGTGTGTGCAAATTCAGCCACAGAACTTCAGTAACATTCCACAAAAATGGGCAGAGCATGTATTGTGAATATTGCGCAATTTAGATCACTGTAATATAAAAAACAGAAATGCATAAATGAAAAAAAATTTAACACTTCATTGGGGAATTTTACTTACTATACACGTCCCGAAAACGAACCTCCTCAAGCAAGTAGTTAGCGGATACTTTAAAGCTGAATTTACTAAATTTGGCTGTTTTCCAAAGTCGACCGACAATAAAGTAGAAATCTTACATGAATTGGCTAAATTGAGGAAACAGATAAATGTGAAATAGTCCTGAATGAACTATAAAAGAAGCAGTGCTGTAACTGCAGAAACTCTTTCAGAAAATGATAAACACTGAGGCACAGTCAGCCCAAACCGCGTAATTAGCACTTATGTTTACCTGGCCATTCCCAAACAGTAACACTTAGGTTAATTTCAAAAGACATATTTAAAATGTACAAAAATCAAGCTTTTCAGTATTGTAGAAGTCAACCACACAGCATTAGTTAGAAATGTGGCAAAAACGGTGTGTTCGTGCCGTGGTAGTGAGACCGCTGCCTTAAATATTCCTTAAATATGTGAAAAAGCGAAGTTTCATTGCAAACGAAAAGCACCAGTCTGTTTTTTTCAAACGATTACACAAATACGCTTGAATGATTCCTGAGATAAATTGCTGCTCAGCATTATTGCACAAGTACGGAAAAAAAAATGACACTGAGGTTGCATAAAAGAAACTTATTGATGGAATCTCTCGCCTATACAAACGCCGCTTGCTACAAAAGAACTTTAAATTAGGTAAAAACGTAATAAAGGCATGGATAACCCCCGATTTTTTAAGACAAATTCATTGCAAAAACGAGTTTTATCACAAGTTTGTCAAGACTAAGGATCCAAGCATACTGAAATAATACTGTAGCGCCATCATCACCATCATCATTTCTTAATCACCGCGCCACGCCTCTCGCGCAGCTGATGCTAGCTCGAGCTGCGCGAGGATTAGAACAAGCTAGGCATTTGGTGTGTCGGACGTGGACAGCCACCGCGGCTCCGCTTCAGGCGTGGAATAAAGTGGCGAGAGGAGACACGACCACGTTGGCCGCCGTCCCGTCTTCCTCTGTTTTCAGAAGAAAATCAACGCCGCTCTCAAGAATCTCCAAGAATGGTCAGCAGCCATTCTTTTAATTATTACAAAAAAAGACTAATGCCGTGATTTTCAGACCAAAATCTAAGCAGATATGCTGCAATAAAATCACTCTTCTCTATCAACAATTGAAGCTCAATATAGTAAATGAAGTAAAAATATTGGGAGTCGCCTTTACACAAAGTATGCTTGAGGATCTACACGCCGAATAAGTTTTAGCCAAGTTATTTCGAGTGGTCAGTATGATGGTGCATCACAGATGTATTTTTACCCTTTAAAATAAAGCTTCTTGTCTACAACACACTTTTTTTCCTTCCTTATACTATTGTTTTTCGGTATGGGATACGACCGCACAAACTAATATTGAAAGACCTCACATCCTACCGAAAAAGCTTTTACAATTTATTATAATTATTACAACAACTATATATTATAACTATTTATTATAATAAATATTTAAAAATATTCATAATAATATATTATTATATTATATCATTTTATTGTGACTGGAATACTGTACAAAAATGTATGATATCAATTTCTAAGTTCTTGAACATGGAGAGTCGCAGAAACAAGTCAGTGCGATCCCCTTGTGAATTCGACATGGCGTATGAAGTTGTAATCTTTCGTGATTATAAAGGGATGGCGAATTATTATTATGTGCCAGAGATTCTGTTAATGTTTATTGTTCATCTGCTATGAGTGTTTCTCTCAGCAAGCTTATGACGTCACCCATGCAACCGCAAGACAGCCTTATAGTTGCCTTGGGATACTTACTGGTGAATGCAGTAACACAATAGAGCTAGTGAACCATGGTGCATAATATTGGTGCTTTGGTAGACGAGCACTTCTTGAGCTCTGAAGAGACTAAAGTATGACTGAAATCACGTACCTTTAAAGCCAACTTATGCGATAGTTTAAATATGTAGGAGCCTAATTTATGGGTTCGAAACTAATTTTGCTTTGCAACATAATATTGGCTGCTCAGTGCTGTTTCCCTTTACCAGTGCTTAAAAATCAATCTCTTTTTCTTTAATTGTTGTTGGAAAGCATGACTAGTTGAAATGTAATTAAAAATAAAATGTATTGCCACACACACAAATGTTTATATTTGTACATGTGTAGTCGTGCCCTTTGTTAAATGCATAAAGGTACAGTTTTCAAAACTGATGTTGCATGTCAACTGGTTGTTTTTGTCACATATGCTGTTGCAGGCCTACGTCCGAAGCTTTATTCCCCTGCACTCTAAAAAAAAGGGAGCGAGAATGGAGAAACGGGCTCTGTTTCTCGCTTTCGGGCGCTTCACTTGTCGTGCCCTCTCACGGCAAGGACCAAGGGAGCAACGTTCCTCCTTCAGCGTTCAAGTTTCTCCTCAATGACGGTGGTCTTGCTTGCGTGCATGCGCACGCCAAGCCTATAGCCGGCCGCGGCCAGTCACGAGCGATTGCTTTTACCTAAGATTGTTGTAAGCAATGCAAGAGTGACGTTTTCTTTTGTTTTATTAGTGTAGAGTAAAAGCCTCTGTTTTTTATTGTCAGGCACTCGCACGACACTCCGCGCACTTCAATGTGAGTCTCGTGTTGTTTCACACTACCAATTTGTGACGAATACAAGGAGCTCTGATTCCCAAGCAGTCTTGCTTTATCGATTACCTTAGATTGTAAAGAAATAATGAATTTTTTCGGGAGCGACATACTTGGTAAGCCCACGCATTTTTAGTTTCACATGGCACCAACAGCACTCATGAATTTTACGAGGCCCGTAAAAAAGCATCACACTTAATTTTTCAACATTCTAGGAAACCTGATGCCACTCTACAGTCCATGCGTGAAGGTACGATCATATACAATTGATAGAGATATACGTTCCACTACCGCCATATGGATGTTCTTTGCAGTTTACCTCCATTGGAATACGGCCGCCGTGGCCGGAAGTCGAACCTGCGTCCTCCAGCTTTGTCACACGACACCCAATAAGGCTATGCTACCACGGCAGGTGAAAGCACAAAGGGAAACAGGCTGCGAAGTTTCACCGAGCGTTTATTCGCCAGACTAGGTTACAACAACCAGAAACTTTTTAAACATCATCGTAGCTAAACTTTGGTGAAAAGTGAACCAATGACTTCTGTAGGTTAAACCAAATTCTCAATCGCATTCGTTTTGAATTGCCCATGCCAGCACTGAGAAGTAGGAAGAAATTATGTACGCGTGCAGTATGCCTTTCTCGTCCATGACTCTCCTTTGTCGTGTGAAACTCAACACAAAATGCACTTGTAGTAAGAGCTGTGCACAGCAAGTAAGTACTAATGCTCACTCACCTTTTGTGAAAAGAGCATTCCGAATCCAGAGTTATAACCACCACAGCCACAGCGCTAACAAAAAAATTGTGGCACGCACTATGATTGCAAGTTGACACGCGAGGCGAATCGCGAGAGGCATCTGAAGCAAAAAAGTATGCAGGCACAACATTCTATAGAGTTGTAGTAGACTTGCGCACTGCAGCGATAGTTCCTCCACTCAAGTGTTAGAGCTGCCGCGACGCCCACAGCAAGTAAGTACTAATGCTCACTCACCTTTTGTGAAAAGAGCATTCCGAATCCAGAGTTATAACCACCACAGCCACAGCGCTAACAAAAAAATTGTGGCACGCACTATGATTGCAAGTTGACACGCGAGGCGAATCGCGAGAGGCATCTGAAGCAAAAAAGTATGCAGGCACAACATTCTATAGAGTTGTAGTAAACTTGCGCACTGCAGCGATAGTTCCTCCACTCAAGTGTTAGAGCTGCCGCGACGCCCACAGCCACTGTCATAGCTCTCGAAAACATACCGTTGGATGCGAGGTCATCGCTTATTTCTCTCGCAAGACCCGCGTTGTAACGTACGTATACACTGCTAGGACGGTCGTTACCGCATCAAAACATTGTGTTTGAAGGGCTAGTGGTGTACTGTATCCATGGTTAACGGTCACACTTGTGGTACGCACGTAAAAAGAATATAAGCAAACGTTAAGATGAAACTAAACGAGGTCGACGTGACCACAGAACACCTACCACGACGGAGACAAAGATTGGTCTGCATGCTGCGCCCTCTCCAAGTAACAAGAAGAAAAAAAAACGTGACCTCCGAAATGGCTAACGCGCGGCAAGTGTTTGCACTCTCGGAGGCTTCAAGAAAAAAAAAGTAACTGTGGCAGTGGTCGACAGATAGCACAGCGTTCGAAATGCCGTGGGCATTCTATGCATGGCTTGGGGGTATCCACCTTCGTGAAAACCTGATAAGCTCTAGTAATTATTCCGTTCATCATTGTGCAACCATGGATAAACTTACGTTTGTCTAAGCATCAGATACATTATATTTACGTGTGCGCGTGTTGTGGAATTGATCATCATCATCATAAGCCTGACTACGTCCACTGCAGGACAAAGGCCTCTCCCATATTCCGCCAGTTAACCCGGTCCTGTGCTTGCTGCTGCCAATATATACCCGCAAACTTCCTAATCTCATCTGTCCACCTACCCTTTTGTCTCCCCCTAACCCGCCTGCCTCCTCTGGGAATCCAGTTAGTTACCCTTAACGACCAGCGGTTATCCTGTCTACGCGCTATATGCCCGGCCCATGTCCATTTCTTCTTTCAATTCATTTCATTTTATTTATTTTACCCTCAATCGCACATAGCTTTACAGAGGGGAGTGGGGTACAGAAAAAAAACTATAACCAAGACCAAACATAGTAACATCAAAATAATAAAAATTACAAAACATGAAATTTCGATGTTAGGCAGTACAATGAATGTACGTGTAAGTATCATCAGAATGGGGCAAACAGAGTACAAACATGTATATGTACAATATACACTTCACGTGTCATCACGTAAGTAATTCTGTACTGTATATGAGAACAAGTCGTGACTTGAAATGGAAACCATGTCTGAGGGAAGGTGGATCCAGTCGTTGGATGTGCGTGGGACGAAGGAATGAGGAAAAGTGTTAGTGCGGCATCTAATGACGTGTACGTTATGTTGATGATCTAAACGAGCTGAGTAATAGGCAGGAGTGGTAATGAACTGAGCTTTCAAAAGTGGATGACTGAATATCTTGTGAAAAAGTATGAGACGAGATGCTTTGCGACGTGATGCAAGTGACTGTAGTGAAAGGCTCTGTTTCATTGACAAAAAAAAATAATACTGCTAGTGCGATGGTAGTTAGATAGAATGAAGCGTGCTGCGTTATTCTGTACCATTTCAAGCGAGTGAATCAAGTTCAGTTGAAAAGGATCCCAAATGGAGCATGCAATATCAAGTTTTGGACGAAGTAGTGTTTTGTACATGGTTAGTTTCACGGCTTGAGGGGCACGGCTAAAGTTGCGTCGTAGATACCCTAGCATGCGGTTGCTATTGTTAATAACATAGGTAATATGATTCTTCTTGATTTCAGCTATGATATCCTTAACCCCCGTTTGTTCCTTAATCCACTTTGCTCTCTTTTTGTCTCTTAAGGTTACACCTACGATTTTTCTTTCTATTGCTCGCTGCGTCGTCCTCAACTTAAGCTGAACCCTCTTTGTAAGTCTCCAGGTTTCTGCTCCGTAGCTAAGTACCGGCAAGATACAGCTGTTACATACCTTCCCCTTGAGGGATAGTGGCAATCTACCTGTCATAATTTGAGAGTGCTTGCCAAATGTGCTACACCCCATTCTTATTCTTCTAGTTACTTCAATCTCGTGGTTCGGCTCCACGGTTATTACCTGCCCTAAGCAGACATAGTCTTTTACAACTTGAAGTGTACTATTACCTATCTCGAAGCGCTGCCCTTTTCCGAGGTTGTTGTACATTACTTTCGTTTTCTGCAGATTCATTTTAGGACCCACCTTCCTGCTCTCCTTGTCTAACTCCGTAATCATGAGTTGCAATTCATCCCCTGAGTTACTCAGCAATGCAATGTCATCGGTGAAGCACAGGTTACTAAGGTACTCTTCATTAACTCTTATCTCTAACTGTTCCCATTCTAGGCATCTGAAAACCTCCTGTAAGCACACGGTAAATAGCGGTAAATAGCATTGAGGAGATTGTGTCCCCCTGGACTACGACCTTCTTGATTGGTATTCTGTTGCTTTCTTTATGAAGCAGTATGGTAGCAGTTGAGCCCCTGTAGATTTCTTCCAGGATGTTTATATATACTTCATCAACGCCCTGATTCCGCAGTGTCTGCATGACGGTATTGATACAAAACGTAAAAAAAGTGTAAGAAAACCTACTTGTAACCGGTGCCACTATGGTCAGTCGAAATTCATCGCTATATAAGCTGGTGCGCTTTCATGGTGAGGTGTGAGTAAACAAGTTGAAGAACGTATTTCAAACAACTCTGTTACACCACATGCCTGACTTCTTTGTATCTTCAGACAGGCGAGAACGACACACCTTGTCACCATTCTTGCGCGAAGTTGTGTTCTCATATCGTTTCTTATGGGCGAGGTTTTCGATAGATTAGCTAACTAATGTGAAAAGTGAGCGCCTTATGAAGGACCTAATACAGAATGTTTTTCCTGTGCCCCTGTACCGTTCAAAGTATGAAAAATCATATGGTCATGACGTACTAAAGCGAGTGAAAAACATGTGTGTACCACCCAATGTGAAAACCTTCTCTTTTACACTTCATATGAGAACCTTGTCAGTAAAAACGTGGCTTGAAGAGAGAGCGATGTATGTACCATGGGGAAGAAGCTGTCTTCTGTGTAACAAACCTGAGACCATTGAACACGTTTTTATTGTTTGTAAGAACACTATTTTCTTTTGGGACATTTTACAGAGGACTTTAAGAAAAGATTTACCTCTTACTCTATATGGAATTTGTTTTTTGCCTTGTGATAGGTCTGTGCGAAATTTGGATGTTATATTTTTACTTGGTTTTCATTCGGTTTGGCGTAGTATGCTATCGTACAGACACTGTTATGTGAGAGTTCTGTCCAGTTTTGAGTGTTTCGTAGAAGCTGTTATAAAAGTGCGAGATGTGTATAAGACTACCAACTGTGTTGAAGATGTAATATCTTTGTTTGACGCGTTATCACGCATGAACCACGTGTGATAGTGATTGTCATATTAGCTTGACCTGTAGTCAAGAAAGCAATAAAGAAAAAAAGGGTAAACACGTTGAAGTGTGGGCCGTTGCTGTGAATGTTTGATTGTGCTCGTGTTGCGTACTTGTTAGCGCATATGTTAGTGTATTGTTGCGTACTACATGTGTAGTATGTGACCATGTGTGCATGTGTAGCTATATGGATTGCATCAGCACATATTAGGCTTCCGGTGTCAATGAGTAAGCCTGAATAGGCTGAGGCGTAAACAATCTGCAAGGGAGCCGTGATAGTGGGTATGAAAACGTACGTCGCAACAGGTTTTTTAGTTTCGTTTAGTCCCTCCAGGTGGCGCCAGCTACCACCTACTTCATGGCTATGAAGCTCTCACACCTCCAGCTATTTATATAACGTTGAACATCTATCTATGAAAGCTGCACTACGGATTCAGAATGGTTTCGCTGCGATCGAGTGTACGGTTTGGAGGCACATCTCGTGATATGAGGACCCGTAAACGCATGAATAACATCGCTACACTATGTGAATCTGCAAGAAATAGGTACAGTGCCTAGCATGCACTCTTCAGGTGAGGGCTCTGCGGCATGCGTGTCTTTCGGAGTGAACGTGGCTTCACTGACCGAACGAAACGTGCTTGCTCTGTCGTTCTCTCTCGCGATGTGTTCATCGCCACAGGTGTGTCTGCTTGTTTTTATAATAATTTCGTTCGATATCAAGCTCAGCGGGACCGTTTTTTGTAACTTTCCGTGCGGTGTATTCTTTATCAGTCGAGAATCGTTGAATTTGCTAAGCCTAATTGCTTCGCCGGGGGGCAGCCATGCTGATTTTCATAAGGAGGAACGTGTTTCTCCTTGGATGATGGAGCAACGTTTCTCTATTTAAAGACGAACATAGGGGACATCGGCGTTCCTCTCTAAATGGAGAGAACGCCAATCCATTTTTTTTAAGAGTGTGGTATGTTCAGCTGGTTTTACATATTCTTTTCCTATCATTGTAGGACGTTTCTTCTAGCTAAAATGTGAATGACAGAAGTTTGGTTTATTTGAATTTTAGGTTTTAGAATGTTGGTAATGTAGTAGCTTGTAGGCAATGCATTTCGTTTTAGTGTGACTGGAATACTGTACGAGGATGTATGATATTATTTTTCTAAGCTTTTGAACATGGAGAGTCGCAGAAGCAAGGCAGTGCGATCCACTTGTGAATTCAACATGGCGTATAATGTTGTGTACTTTCGTAACTCTAAAGGGAGTGCGATTTACGAATTGAGAAAAATGGGAAGCCGGAATAAATTGTTGCAAATACATATTTACACTTATAATTTCTTAGTGTGCACTACACGATATTAGAAAAAAAAGAGAAAGAACGCAATGAGAAAGGCGGGGAGGTTAACCAGGGCTGAGCCCCGGTAGGCTACCCTGCACAAAGGAAGGGGAGAGGGGAAGGACAGTTGTAGAGGAGGTAATGAAAGGTCATCGACTGGGCTGACGCGTAACAGTTTCACCATCACAAGCAATGAAACAGGCCGGAGTCTTTGAGAAAATACAACTGTGCTTTCGTTGCCTTCCGGAAATTGTATGGGCAGTGCCATGGTCCCAATAATTTCTCGACAGTGAAATCTTTTCTGTCCAGTCGATTTAAGACACTGCGTACGTGAAAAATCTCGTTTGTGTATGCCGGACAATAACATAAAATGTGTTCGATAGTCTCATCGACGGCGCAGTCGTTGCACTCCGCGCTGTTAGCCATCTCTATCTTAAATGAGTAGGCATTGGGGAAGGCTACACCCAGACGCAGACGGCACAACACTGTACATTTCTCCCTAGATAGACCAGAGGGTAGCCGCAGTCGTAGAAATGGATCGAGAGAATAAAGTCGATGATGTTCGAACGGTGATGACTGTCACTTCTGGAGTGTCATGTCCTGCGCCAGCTTACTTAGGTATCTAGCCGAGTCAAATCTACATAAACGTACGGACACAGGGTTTGCTTGTACGTTGCATTTCTGGCTGCTTCATCGCTGAGGTCATTGCCGGGGATACCGCCGTGACTTGATATCCACTGGAACACAACCTAGTGTCCTTGTTCGGTCGCATAGCGAAGCATTTCTCTGCTCTCCCATACCAGTTGTTCGTGAACCCGCGATGAAGTGCCGACGAAAGACATTGTAGAGCCGCCTTGGAGTTACAGAATAATGCCCATTCATTAGCCGTTTGTTGCTTGATATAATCAATGGCACCTCGAAGGGCGAAAATTTCCGAACCAGTCGATCTGCTCACGTGACAAAGTTTGTAAGTGATGTTGATGTGTCACGATGGAGTGACGGTGGCGCCGGTAGAGCTAGTCTGCGTGGTAGATCCATCCGTGTATACGTGGCTTTTGTCAGCGTAGAAAGTGTATAAACAGTCCAGAGTCGCTTGCTTCAAGGCCAAGGCAGAAAAGACTTTTTAATTTCTTATTCCTGGGAGCGAAAGGCACACGTCGGGTTGTCGTAGGCTCCATAAGGCGGACGGTGAACGCGCCAAGGGTACAAAACCGGATGGTAGCAAAGCGTGGTGGGATCTGACGACCTGAGAGAACGACGCTTGCGGTCGTTGTTCTGGCAGATATGTCAAGTGGCTCGATACCATCCGTGAAATGTCCCGAATATGTGCTCTCAGCACGTCGGTTGTGACGTAAGTCGTAACCGGATGATCCATAGCCAATGTTACAGTTCCAGCGATTGAGGTAGTTCGTGGTAGGCCGACACAAACACGTAGTGCCTGTGCTTGCACGCCTTGAGGTGTTTAAATGTTTGTCTTGCAAGTTTTAGAAAGCAGAGCAGAACTGTAGCGCAGTACAACAATAAAAAGTGCTTGGTAAAGCTGTAGTATGGAGCTCAATGACGGACCCCAACTTTTTTCAGCGATGACTTTCAAGATGTGTACAATAGATACCAGTTTCGCTTTTAAGCTAGTCACATGAGGGCTCCAGAGATGTCGCGGTCAACAATGACACCTAGAAAACTATGGCTACGCTTGTAAGAGACGGGCTGGCCATTAATGCTTACCGGGTAACTTGTCATCACCTTGCACGTGAAGGCCACCAGTGCACATTTTTCTGTTGAGATTGTTAGGCCTTGCGTACGAAGATAGTCAGATGCTTGTGACGCTAACCTGTGTATCCTTGCTTGAACTTGTAGGCGTGTCAATGCAGTGCCCAGACACAGATGTCATCAGCGTATATTGAAACACTGACTGTTTCAGGAAGAGCTTCCACCAGGCCAAGCAAGGTAAGATTGAAAAGAACTGGGCCCAAAACATCACCTTGCGGGATGCCACTGCACTTGTAGTGGTCTGAGGTCGGGCCATCTTCAGTCTATACAAAAAATGATCTTCCGGTCAGGTAGCTTCGGGTTCATTGAAAATTTTGCCCTCTCAAATCAAGTAACAGCAGTGTGTTTAGTATAGATTGAGGCGAAACATTGTCATATGGACCTTTCACATAAAAAAGAGCGCATGTGGTAGTAGTTTTCTAAATTTCAGCTGTTCTAATGATGACACCAAATCGATGACGTTGTCAATCGATGAACGGCCTTGTAGAAATCCCGCCATAGACTCGGGGTAAATGCTGTACCACTAAAGAAGCCATTCCTGGCGCGTGAGAATCATGAGCTCCATAGGTTTCCAAACGCACCTGGCGAGAGCTACAGGCCTGTATGATGTCAGCACCAGAGGGGACTTCCCTGCTTTCATAAGTAGCACAAGACAGCTCCATTTCCATTCTTGAGGTGCGAAGCCATCTTCCATGACCGAATAAATAAATTTAGCAGTTGTCGTCTAGCTGCTTGGTCTAAGTGACGCAGAGCCGTATACGTTATCCCATCAGACCCTGCTGAAGAAGAACGCCTACATAGTGTCGGAGCAGCTTCTAGCTCTTCCATTGAAAAGGGAGCATCCATACTTATATCTCGTGCACCGGGGATATTACATAAAAGCACATAAAAGAATAGGACTGTCCCGCCTAGTGGTGTTCGCGCAAAAATCGTCTGCTACGTTAATTTTGCGTTGGTTGAGAGGATGTGCGAGAGCCTTGAAGGGCCAACGTTGCATGGCGCCTGAGCGAAGACCCTGTGGAGTTCTGCATACATGAGACAATGGCTTGCGTGGGTCTACTGACTCACAAAATCTTTTCTATTTTAGATTCTGCAGCTGGTCTATTTGGTGCTGTATATTTTTCTGCATACGCCTTGCTACTCTGAGATCAAGGTTCCACTTGGTACGCCTGTCTCTTCTCTCAGCACGTGTACGTAACGCCCGAAGCCTTTCTAATTCGATGTCAAGGTCGAGGCGCTTCTGTGAGCGTGTGAAGCGGCACGTTCTATTTATCATTGCATCTGCAAAACTTCTTCTGAGCCTCACGAGGAATCATTTCTGCATGTGTCCTCCATTGACCTTTATAAAGTGTCCAGCCTATGTACAGATTTACTGGCGATGAGTCAGTCTCTTGGCCATCCATGCTGACATAGGTCTAAATGTGGTCGCTACCATGGGTTTCGATGTCTGTACACCACCGCCCTTTTGAACTTAGGCCATACTACACCAGTGTCAGGTCGAGGCAGCTACTGTACGTTGTTCCGCGCAGGTATGTCGGGCTACCATCACTCAGAAGGCGCAGTTTGTGGTCTGACACAAACGATATCAGGGAGCGTCCCTTCGAGTTTGTCCACGGCTTCCCCATAGCGGATGATGTGCATTGAAATCACCTGTTATAAAGCAAGTTCCTGTAATAGCGGCCATGCAATGGTATGCGGATTCAACTGAAAAACATAATTACGTACTGTGAACAAAATTTTATCCCAACGAAACTAAAATGCACACAAAGAAAAACACCATGGATCAATTGCGTATTATTCACCGTAAAAGAAGGGTACAGAGAATGCGCAAGAAAAAGAGGAATCCAATCATATTAAAGGAACTTGGATCTCAGCTTAAGGCGGAAATAGAAATGCAAGACAAACTTTTTTCACATACGTTATCTCACTTCATGACGGATAAGCCGCAAAAATTTTGGCGTTTCTTTGCACGGCCTGAAAACCCAAGAACTGAAGTAGAAATTTAGGGTACTATCTTCAAGGACGCGCAGGCCGTTTCCAATGCTTTCAATAGGTATTTCAGTCGGTATTTACACTTGCATGCGCACCAAGCAGCCCTGTTGCTCCGGTGCATTCTTTTTTAATGACCGATGTCGTTGTCACTACGGAAGGTATTCTGAACCTGCTGTTGCAGATCGATGTTAAGAAATCAGTGGGTCCTGACAATATTTCAAATGTATTCCTTCGACGCTACGCAGAGCAACTATGTCCCTTCCTTGAAACAATTCTTAAAGCATCCCTGCTAACAGCTTCTTTACCTGCAGACTGGTTGTGTGCAAAGGTAATTCCAATTCATGAAGGCGGGAGCAAGCTGTCCATAGAAACATTCAGGCCTACTTCGCTAACTAGCTGCTGCTGTAAAAAATTGGAACATGTTATCAACAAGGCAATAATTACTTATTTAGAAGACAACAGCTTATTGCACCCAAACCAACATGGATTCCGTAAAAACCTGTCTACCGTTACTCAACTTTTGTAAATAACGCATGACTTCGAAACTACTATTAACTCACAATTGCAACCACGCCGAGAGGTCTTGGTTGTCGGCAAGTAGCTGCGTCAGGGGTGCGATTATGGTGGCGAAATTGTTCACAAAACGGCAAAAATATGAGCAGAGCCCGATGAAGCTGCGGATTTCTTGTAGTGTAGCCAGCCTGGGAAAGACGGCGACAGCGCGAAGCTTGGCTGGATCAGAACGGTCACCATGCTTGCTAACAACAGGCCCTAAGATGATAAGCTGGCGGGCAGCGAAGTGGCATTTCTTCAAATTCAGCTGCAGTTTAGCGTTCGAAAGACAAGTCAGGACGCTTGCTAGACGGCTGAGGTGGGAGTTGAAGTCCTTCGAAAAAACTACGACGTCATCCAAATAGCACAGGCATGTGTTTCATTTAAAGCCTCCAAGGATGTTGTCCATGAGACGCTTGAAGGAGGCAGGCGCATTACAGAGACCGGATGGCATGACATTAAACTCGTACAATTCGTCAGGCGTTACAAACGCAGTCTTGGAGCGGTCGGTTTCATTCATAGGAACCTGCCAGTACCCGGATCGAAGATCTAAAGAAGAAAAGAACTCTGCTGCTTGCAGGCAATCGAGGGCGTCATCAATTCTGGGCAGCGGATAAACACCTTTTCTGGCGATCTTGTTAAGACGCCTGTAATCAACGCAAAATCTGATGCCGCCGTCTTTTTTTTTCACCAGTACCACTAGAGAGGCCCAAGGGCTGTTTGAAGGTTGTATTACGCCACGTCGAAGCATATCGTTCACTTGATCATAAATGGCCAGCGTTCAGCGTGAGAAACTCAATATGGGAGCTGGTGCAAAAGGTGCATGGCTACTGGTGTCGATTTGGTGAACGATTGCAAATGTGCGACCCAAAGAAGGTTGGCTATGGTCAAATGACATCTTGAAGCGATCTAGCAGAGCCAGGAGTTGGGTGCGCTAAACCGCGGGAAGTTGAGGGTCAATCGCTAGGAAAAAAACCTCCGGAGATGAAGTGGGAGTGGCATCAGAGGGTAGTGGTGTTTATGTCAGATAATGGTAAGTTGTCAGGTAGGTGACTTGACGAAACAGAATCAATTTACTCAAGGTGACCGAGGACTTCGCCACGGAATAATATGACTGCGGAAGTAAGCGAGTTTGTTATATAAATGAAGCCACGGAAGTTTTCTACGGTGACAACTACGAACGGGAGAAGGAAGCTTTTGCGAGAGTCAAAGGCGTCGGAGGGGTAAAAGAGGGCGGTGACAGAGGGCGCGTCGTCGCAGAAGTGTGGAACAAGAACACAGGATAGAGGAGGGATGTGAGTGTCCGCGGCCAGGGTGACTCGGGAAGATAGCGGCTTGAAAGGTCTTTCAGACGTCGGCGCTTCACACAGGGGCAGTTCAGGCATCGTTGACAACTCTAGTTCGGCACGCGCACAGTGAACGACGGCATGATGAGCGCAGAGGAAGTCCCAGCCTAAGATGATATCATGCGAGCATGGGGAAAACACAACGAATTCGACTACATACAAAATATTTTGGATGACCAGTTGAGCTGTGCACGCCGCAGATTTGATGTGATGTGCAGTGGCCGCGCGGAGAGAGACATCGGAAAGTGGCAGTGTAAGCTTCTTAAACTGGCGGCACAGTTCACCACTTAGCACAAACACGGCAGCACCAGTATCAGCGAGCGCTTGTCCCGGTACACCATCAATATGCACAGTTATTTTATTAGCAGGTAGAAACGGAGGCCTTGAAAGTTTCGATATATGCGCAGCCCTTGTCCCGGGAACTGCGATGGTGAGTTTTCCGTTTGGGTGGGGCTGATGAAGGAAGCATAGAAGAAATCGAACGGCGCAGTGGTGAGGGCGACCGATCCTTGTCGAAGCCGCGGCGGCGTGGCGGTGACTGTCCCGACGTGGGGTGGAACGAAGACGACTGTGGTGGCTCTGGACGATAGCCGTAAGTAGCCTCACCAGAAGTTGGGTTATAGTCCCGACGGCGGCAGTAGCGTGCTACATGACCGGGAAGATGGCAGCAGTAGCAAATCGGCCTGTTGTCCGGAGTGCGCCAAGGGTTAGTTGATGGTAACGCGGCGTGGCAAACAGGAGGTGGGTGGGGATGGACAAGGGGACTTGCAGCGTAGATGGGACGGGGCTGTCTAGCAAGATCCGTGGCGTTTGGTAGCGATGGCGGCGATCGTCTGGCGGCCTCAGCATAAGTGAGAGGTTCGGAAATAGGCGAAGGATGGTATGTAGGAGACAGGGCATCAGAAACTTGCTCTTCTATTGTCTTGCGGAGCATTGGGGTCAGTGTATGCGCACTGGCCGGAACGTGCGGCACAAGAGACAATTGGCGCGCTACTTCTTTTCGGACTAACTGCTGAATTTGCTGCATTAAGGTGTTTTGTTCTGATGAAACAGCGCCAATGGTTAACTCAGAAGTACAGCTCGTGTCGAGGTTTGAACGTCTAGTAGAAATGCGCTCTCTCCGCAGCTCGTCGAAACTCTGACAGTGTTGAATAAGCTGGGCGATGGTTTGCGGGTTTTTCGCAACGAGCATGTGGAAGGCGTCGTCCTTGATACCTTTCATGGCGTGCCATATTTTGTCAGTGTCAGACATGTGGGAATCGATACGACGGCAGAGGTCCAGAATATCCTCAATATACGAGGTAAAGGTCTCACCAGAGCGCTGTACGCGGGTGCGCAAGTGCTGTTCGGCGCGGAGCTTGCGAACAGCGGGTCGGCCAAAGACTTCTACAAAGCGCGTCTTGAAGGTTGACCAAGAGGGTATTTTCGCTTTGTGGTTGTTAAACCACAGTTCTGCCACACCCGCGAGATAGAAATTGAGGTAAGCGAGCTTATCTGTGTCATCCCACTTATTGTGGACGCTTACCGCTTCATACTGCGACAGCCAGTCTTCGGCGTCTTGGTCGTCGGTCGCGTTTAAAATCACTGGATCTGGCTGTCGTGACATTCCGGAACAGATGACAGATGGGATTATCACTGCAGAGGACTGGGTCATGTTGTCAGGCATTGACGAGGCGAGAGGCTGAGGTAGAGTCCGGGAACGGAGTTCCATTTTGAGACAACCAGCACTCTCCACCAAGTGTAAGAATACTGCTAGACGCACGCCGGAGTTGAGCAACCGTTTATTGGGCCTAACAGCGCCGAGACAGCAACCAGCGGATTCAGCAGCAGCTGCAGCAGCATGTGAGCCTCTGCCACAACAAACGTCTTCTTCGTCGTCTCTAGCAAGCCCGTATTTTTGTCACTGCAATAGTTTCAATGCTAGTGCGAAGCAATCAATGCTATAGCAACATTATATGAAGTAAGGCTGGCAGCTAACTTTTTGGAGTTGATATCACGAGACTCTACAAAACGCTGATGTAGTAGGGCAGAGCCAGGGACAGGTGTTATTTTCGCAGTCTGTTCACGTTGCGAGCGCAGCATTCGTAGGAGAGTGTACGAGCCATTTAGGCTGACCCAACAGCTGCCATGAAATCTGATACCAGCCGATATAGCGCGTGCTACGGCGACCACGCCCTTTCGAGTCCGAAGCTCAGAGCTGTTGCTAGAGCGATTACAGCCATGATGAAACCGATAATATAACGTCTCGATGAAACCGAAAACGCGATGCGTCCGCCACGTTTTCGGGCACGGGGCTCGATGGTTATCGCACATTTCGGATAAGTCCTGTGCTGTGGCGTAATACTGCACTGACAAATGAGTTTGGAGCAAAGGTTTGGCGGAGCTTTCCACCCTTGTATCTGGTAAAGAAAGAAACATGTGTGCAGTTGTCCCACGAGAAGCTTTGCTCCTTGAGTAAATGTGGGATGTGCGCCAATGTGCAAAGTTTGGGCTTTACCCTTTGAGACAATAAACGCGTGATAAGTGCTTATGAAATGGCTGAAATTAACCATTGGTAAAATGCACATGGCTGGCCCTCTACTTTAGCTGTTCATTGTACTGCTATGCCAAAGTAGGATGATTAATCTGTGGTGAGAAGTATCGAGATTATGTTCATTCCTGGCAGACATCTACAGGTTATTTTTTTAAACATTACCTATCTGTTATATATATGCCGTGACAGTCTTCACACACAAACCTACACCGAAGCATACTAAAGCCTTTTCTAACGTTGTGTTGAAATGACCAGTTAACAAAAGCCGCTTAACTAACTTCTTTATATATACAGCTAGACTCGTTGTTTATATGGAAAAGTTATGAAGCGTGATAATTTAGTCGTGCACCCAATTTTTAGTAATACAAAAAATACATGTAATTTGAGATATTACTGAAATTGAAGGTCTCGATCCAGGATATCAAATCTAAGCTCGCCAGGAATGCAGGAAATCTCACCATCGTGTCAATGTGGACTGCAACTTCATGTGGCATTATTGCAGAGTTTCGTTAGGGGAGAGACGCCTAGTTTTGTAAAATACGGAAGTGAAAAATGAAAAGGCCCAAAAGCACTTTTTCACAATTGTAGGCTCAGTGCTGAGTAGGCATAACTACTGCGAAATTTGTGTAAAAATGTTAATTAAAAATTTTATAATGTATGCTTGCATTGCATTCGAAAATTCTGTGCCAAAAATACCTAGCCTACGAGGTCATTTGTATCTGCTTTTTACAGGTTTTATATCTCTGGCACAAAAAGCAAGTATTCTTCTCTGCACTCACCCTGCACTCGCTATTTTTTCACCATTGACGCCACAAATTAGAAACACAAAAGTTATTTCAGATGATGAAATAGGTCAGAAACTTTTTACCACGACGTTTTCAAATGTGTACGCAGAATTAAATGTCTGAATTTCCAGAATCACGTTGTTATTCACACAATTTTTACCACCACTTAGACCGCGCAAATGTAAGTTGGGAATGTTTTTACTACAAGTGGTACTGCACTATAAACGAACGTTGTGCTATGAATCACGCAACCTATTTCAAAGGCCACAGTTGCACAAAACAAGTTGAGCATGCAGCCTCGGGTTTCCGAGATTGTAGGCATGCAATGCGTGGTGCTTAAAACCATTCAAATATTCGAATGTTCAAAAATTAACAACCAAAGATCCGCGTTGCCAACGAAATGGAAGAAGATTTAACGGGCGAAGGGGAGGGGGGCAGTACTAACTAAAAGAAGCACTTTCGCGGCAATACGCCGATTGCCTTTCATCCCACCTCGAATATGCGCATTACACAGAAGATAAGTCGAATTAAGACTGACATTTTGCACACCAAATGGTACTGATTGTTCAATGGGCCTCTCTCAGAAGACAAGCCCGCGCGAGTGCAGTGGTGGTGACGTTACACAATCCATAATTTTTCCGGGTCACGTGGGTGGTAGCATTTGCAAACTATAACAAAAAATAACTAGCCCCCGAGATTTTCTACTAACAACTTCAAAGGTGACTGACCCCCTGTTTTGATTCAGACGGTCTCTACTGGAGGCGCTGTTCGGACCTGAAAAAAAGCCCTTTGCGTGCTCCTGAATTCAAGACATTGCAATCGAATGGTAAACAGCCATTTGAGTACTACACGTGCCACCGCGGCTACATTTTAATTAAAGGTATGTATCCCTTCTCGTAAAGTGCAGCCACCACAAAGAGTTATCTTGATTCAGCACCAAAACGCAACTTATATATCCCGCGACTGTTACCGAGAATCAGAGAACGCTGATTAGGTCTAGCCTGCGTTTCGGCATGCTGCCACTGGAAGTTTCAAACATGAAGATTAGGCGTCAAATTTCGCACTCAAGCACTGAACTAAAACCAGCGCGTGTGATGCGAAGTTGGCGTTCGTGGCCGGGAGATCGACTACAAAACTCGCCAAGTATATTTAAGTCCGCGCACTGGCAGGAGGTGCGAAATCTTATGTCATAAAACCTATAAACTGTTCAATTTACGGACCTGATAGCAAATTTGATATCTGTAGCAAGCGCTATAACAACTAGGCTTTTCCCGACAGGAAATTCAAAGAGCTCTTGATAAGGACGCGATCACACGCGCCACGCAAAGCGCACGCACTCAATTTTTTTAATTAAAAGACGGAAAAGTAAGAAAATGGAAAGTGTAGTGATATATAACTATTTCTCATGTGAGGACCCCTCAACTCATCATTTTTGCCGCCTTTTTGTGTACGTAATCTTTGTATAACATGATGTGTACTGTCATATGCTGTAATTTCTTACAAACTAACATGTTTTAAGCTGATTTGAGCTTATTGCGACACTCCATTGATGCGCTCCACTTATTTAGTCATAACATTAGTTTGGGCATTATTTCAGTGTTCTACACAGAAGTGTTTAGTTATTTGGCTGTATTGCTTAATAAAAAGTGGAAGAGTCATGAAAGGATTCCAGCTATTTGCATTTTAGCCTAAACATATCTTTCAAATAATCCTGTATTTCAGAAAACACAGTGTTCACAGTGCTACATTGTATGCCATGCTTGAAGAAAACTTTGTTTTACTTCTTAAATTTGTGCTATATTACATTACTTATTTCACAGGTGGCAAATTTGTTTTTTGGTGCATACAAAAAAGATGATGAAGCGCCGACTCCTGCGACCACGCTGTCATCGGCTCCGGCGTTCATCAATGTTCTCGAGTGAGTATCACTACGGAATCGAGTGATTTACGCTTGATCGACGCGGCAAGTGAAGAGGACTCTGCCGCTACCGAGGTTTCATTGGTGGAAGGACTTTTCGAAGTTCTGTGAGTGTTTTAACTTCCATTCTCGCCATGGTGTAGCTAACCATACCGTGGTGAGCCTATCCAAGTGAGGCGACCCAGGAGGGGAATTGTGGATGGAAAAGACATTTCTAAATAGGAGGCATGCGGCCCGGGTTAGAAAGTGGCTTATGGTCAACTACCCGGCCGGAGCAGGGAGGCACATTGTCCGGCTCGAGACTTCCGCAAAACACGCGGCAGAATGACGGACGGTGGCCGCACTTCTGCATCGCACCACGTAATACGATGCGTCGCAACTAATTCCAGGCTTCCTAGACTGCAGCGGGACACTTTTCGCAACTATGTGTGACCGAGGGATGGTCTCAATGTAAGCAAGATCAGTAGAATACGCATTGAGCAAGCTTTGGCCATGGCAGTGGCCTTGGCTCCAGCTGACATCGACGAAGACACCATGTGTCCGAATGTAGTTCAGAATGTTTTCGTGGTGTTCACCCCACACGAGAAAAATGCGGATGCGTATGTCATACTGCAACAAATACGGCTCCGCGAAAGCACATTAGGGGTGGTGGTGTACCTGGCCCCACCAGAGAATACGTGCAAAGCAATCATGAGAATAGTCACAGCGAGGCTCAACTCGGAGCGAGAACTGTCAATCACCGCGACCCGAGCACCTTGGAGGCCAGGTGGATCAAGAAAACTACGGCAGTAGTGGTGCTTTTTGAGGGCATGAAGGTGCCCAACTATGTGGCATTTGGCCCAAGCATGTTCTGCTGCACGCGTGAGCGACGCCACATTGAAATCTGTTACAAGCGTGGAGAACTTGGACTCCGGTCTGACGTGTGTTCCAACCCAGGAAGAAAGGGGTGCTACATATGCGGCAACCAATCGCCAACGGAAGACCGCCAGTGTAACCCGAAGTGAACGTTGTGCAGTGGCCTCCACCCAAAAGGGGCCAAGGAGTGTAGGGGTAAATTTCAAGTTTCTTATATCGTAAGAAGATGACGGAAGAAGCGATGGCAACGCATGCAAGAATTAGGGGACTCGAGCACGGTGAGTGGTAGGAGCCGCTCACGTACGCCGTCTCTGCGGGAGCACAGCACCGAGAGAAACCACTCACGCACGCCTGCTGCACGAAAGCGCGTAAGGCACTGCGCCGTGCTCCCAACCGGGCTGCAGAAATTAGGTGCCTTTTCCCTCTTGTAGCCACTACCACCACCGCCAAACTACAAGGAACCGCTCTCAATCCAGACGCCGCTTGTTGCCCAGCGTGAGTATTCAAGAGCAGCCTACCTGGGCAGACCGTGTCAAAAGGAAGACGAAGGAGGAGCAGCAGAAACCAAAGGAGGTAACGCGGTCGGCTTTGCCAGAGCATGGTAGTCCGGCGCACGTGGAAGCATCACTTCAGGAAGTTAGGGAACTTAGAGAGGAGGTCCGCCGCGTCAAAGCCACCAATGACAACCTCAAGCACGTTGAATTAGAAACGAGCACCGAGACGCCAGATGTAGTTGAACAGGTACCCTCCCGTGAAGGTCTCACTAAGGCAAAACGTAAGGCGCCCCTACCTGAAGAGGAGAGTGACTCGGAAGCATCTAAGGACGAGGCTTAGCAAAGAAAGATGTTGGAGGAACTACTCTGGATAAGAAGAGAAAACCAAAAAATTGTAAAGCTTTTGGTACTAAGAATTACGGTACTACAAAAAAAAGGCGACGAGTAGGGCCAAATCCAATGTCGCAGCTCAGAAGAGGCACCTATTCACACCGACGATGCTCCGGCCGAGGAGCAAGGTAGAATAATATAGCATCATGGTGGGTGATCACAAAAACATGGTAATTTGGCAGTATCATTGGGCTATAGTTTTCAACGGCGTAAAGCTCCACTATGGCAGTTTTTGACAGATCAGGTAGAAAAGCCGCAGATTTTGTTATTACAGGGGACACCATGTAAAGCCCCTATCCCTGGCTTCAAAAATTTTCGGTAAAGCACGATGGAGGAAGAGGACTGGCCACAATAATCAGCAAAAATTTAGCCTTTATTGAACACCAACTACTAGCTAGACGAGGGAAGATGGACTTTTTGTAGAGGTTATACCACAGGGTTGGCTCAAGCAGAGCATTTTGTTCTTAATGTCTATAGCCCACCGTCGGACGAGCGACTAATTTTTAACTGCCTGCTTAGTCAGGCGACGTAGATAGCCAAAACCTCTCCACTGATAGGTGCCAGGGACTTCAATGCCCCTCCTAATGCATGGTTATGTGAGACAGACGGTAAAAGGAAAGAATCTGGCGAGAATCCTGGATGATCTCGCGTTTACCGTAATTACTGATCCAGGGTTCCCCACTAGGCTGGGCACGTGGGTTGCTCCAGACACAACGCCTGACTTAGCAGGTGTAAGGAATGTTGGTAACGTCTCGTGGCCCACTAAGCAGGAGAACTTCTCTAGTGACCACTTCATAGCCACGGAAATTTTACAGGTTGGTGCCAAACCAGCAAGAGTATTTCGAAACACGGACTGGGACACTCAGGAGGGAGTGCACGATGACATATGCCTCATTCAGCGAGGCTATCACCTCGCTGAATGAGGCATATCACCGCGCCCGTCTCAGCGGTGATGAGGTGTAGAACGCAAGGCGGCGGGTAGATGCCACCACTGTCTCGTCTTAGTAATGCCTTGAAAACACTCACCTTTTCGTGCAACACTTGCATGGTCAGCGCAGCGTGATAAGCGCTACGGTCCTTAAAATTACTTATGAATGCCTTTTCTAGTGAAAAACCCACATGTAAAATGTATACACGTTGTTATGGTGCCCTGACACGCGCAATAATTGCTTTTTAATTGACGATTGCACAAGTATGAACGCTAAATCTTGAGCAACATTGGTGGGCGCTGCAGATGGGGTCGACCGTTTCAAGTAACCGGTGCCGTTAGGAGTGGACCAACAGACAAATGTACAGACAGACAAACAGACAGACAGACAGACCGAATTTTTAGCGTTGAAGGTCCCCAAGGTTGTGGAACTTAATCGAAAGATAGAAAGGTATTGATTGGAGCTTAATAGGCTACTATGGGATGAACCGGTGTTATAAATGCCGAGAGAAGACGACGTTTATAACACCGGACGGCTTCTTGGAGTTTAAGTTGATGCCCTTTGGTCTTTGCTCAGCGCCTGCAACTTTTCAACGCGTTATGGATACAGTACTGGCATGATTTAGGTGGAAGACTTGCCTTGTGTACTTGGACGACGTTGTCGTGTTCTCCGCGTGTTTCGACGAGCATCTGCGGCGCCTTAAAGCGGTACTTCAAGCCATCGATACGTTCGGACTCACACGGAAGCCAGAAAAGCGCAGATTTGCGTACGAGGAACTCTTATTTCTGGGGCACGTTATTAGCAAGTGTATTAGCACAGACATATTAGGGCACGTAAAAACACAGACAAGAAGGCAGTGGACCGATTTCTGGGCCTGAGTACCTATTTGATGTGGTTCGTAAAAACCTTCGCCCGCATCGCCGGTCCTCTCACGTCACGGGGTCGTGACGTGGCCAAAGACAGGATACTTTTTGTTGGGATTGAAAAGTTCATTTGGGTGAACCTGTGCCCGGCAAACAGAAAGTCCGATTACAGTAGCAGTCTTGCACAGATAGCAGTGAACGGAGCGTCGGCCGTCAATAAACTACTGACAAGCGGCGAAGCGCGTCGGCAGTCATACTCTTGCCATCGAATATTCTAGCGTTATCGCTGGTGGTGGCGTAGGTTCCAGAATAATCTGTACAGTTCGCAGAGTGGGCGTGATCTTATCGAAATGATCTACTAAAGTCCGGAAGCTTCTCGAAAACTGCACACGCGTTCTGCGCTGAAAATTGTGTATTGTTTTGTGGCGATAACAAAACTTCAGAAATGGAACGTGGCATTGCCCCCTCTGAAAAAGGCTTGGTCCCGATGCTCTAACTAAAGATAAATGTACAACAATAATGCTAGGAAGAACAATGAATAAATTACGATACAGTTTTATTACAAAAAACGCTGTTTCAGTTTGTTAACGCGCATGAAACGGCTTGAGGCGCGCGACATGGATGACTTCAGGTCACGATAAGCGTCGTTGAGAGTTCGTGATGCCGTCCGGGACAAAGTCGTAATCAAGTGGGCCGAGACGTCGAACCACCCTGTACGGTCCGAAGTACCGTCGCAGAAGCTTTTCACTTAGTTCACGTCGGCGTATCGGCATCCATACACAAACACGCTCACCGGGCTGGTACTCCACGAAGTGTCGTCGAAGATTGCAACGGCGGCTGTCGGTTGTCTGCTGATTCTTGATACGGGGACGCGCGAGTTGTCGGAATTGTTCGGCGAGTTGAAGGTACTTACTCACATCAAGGTTTTCTTCATCGGTGACGTTGGGTAACATGACATCGAGCGTCGTTGCCGGGATCCTTCCGTAGACCAATTTGTATGGAGATATCTCCGTCGTCTCCTGCACTGCCATGTTGGATGCGAAGGTCACGTACGGAAGAATGGCGTCTCACGTCTTGTGACGGACATCGACGTACATTGCCAGCATGTCGGTGATTGTCCTGTTTAGCCGCTTGGTGAGGCCGTTGGTCTGTGGATGGTACGCTGTCGTCCGGCGGTGATTTGTCTCGCTGTATGCAAAGATCGCTTGAGTTAGGTCAGCAGTAAATGCCGTTCCTCTGTCGGTGATAAGGACCTGCGGGGCGCCGTGACGTAAGTAATATTTTCGACGAAGAACTTAGCTACCTTGTATGCACAGCCTTTTGGCAGGGCTTTTGTCTCGTTGTAGCGGGTGAGGTGGTCGGTAGCTACCACAATCCACTTGTTTCCGAAAGCCGACGTCGGGAACGGCCCCAGTAGGTCTATACCAATGTGCTGAAAAGGTCGGCTAGGTGGTTTATTTGGCTGCAGAAGTCCCGCCTGCCTTGTCAGTGGTGTCTTGCGTCATTGACAGTCCTGGCATGTCCTCACACAAGTGACGTCGGTGGTAAGACGTGGCCAATAGTACCTTTCTTGTATCCTAGCGAGCGTGCGAGAAACACCGAGGTGCCCTGCTGTCGGATCGTCGTGCAGGGCCTGCAGGAGTTCTGGTCGCAGAGCTGAAAGCACCAAAAGGAGGTACTTGGCTCGAAGCGGTCAAACGTTTTTGAAATTGAAATTGAAATTGAAATTTATTCCGCAACAACAAATACATGTTACGAGGAGGGCAGGTAAAAGCTGTGAGAACAGCTTGAGAAGCCCTGACCCCCTAGTACACAGGGTAGCACAGAAAGACGTGCGGCTAAGGACAACCAAAATAAAAGTGTTTCACAATGTGCATTAAAAAAAGAAACAATGAAAGATTACAATGAAAGATCACCGAGGTAGTCGCCAGATCACATTATTATATAAACACTAATCGCAATTTTTTTGGTGATATGCTAGATATATCAATGTTATGTTCCCTAATTATGCGGTTTAGAAGTGTAGGCAGTTGAAACTTTAACATTTGATTTCCGTATTTCGTTCTACATTTTGATATGTGCCACACTTCAGGTTGACGTACATTATAAGCAGGAAAATTTTTCTCTAACCTGGCTATTCTGGCAATCGTATCATTATTTTTCAATAAACCGAACTTATATAAACGGCTTAGTTTATAATCATATATTGATGCAACCTGAATGATGTAGTGTTTTTTAAACAATTCTGCTGTGTGGCTGCGATGTGGTAATTTAGAGGCAAGACGCAAAGCTTTCTTTTGCAAGATGGTAAGTTTGCAAACGTTTACAGTTGTCGTTGTGGACCATACAAGAAAGGCATAATTCAATAATGAAGAAAACAACGAGTTATATATGAGCATGTTTACAGAAACAGGAAAATAGTAGCAATGACGGCGCATGACGCCGATTATACGAGATAGTTTAGTAATAATATGGTTCACGTGATCATCCCATGTCATGTTTTGTGAAAAATACACGCCTAATGATTTAAAACTTTTGACGACTTCAATTTCTAAATTATTTAACGAAATGATGGGAAACTGAACTTGTGTGTGGCGGGGGTGAAATAAAACAGCTTTTGTTTTTTTATGTTTAGTTTTAGAGAGTTTTCTTGGGCCCATGTGTTAATTTTAGACAGTGCGTTATTCGCTCGGCTACCTAGATCGCTGCTACATCTGCTTGAAAAAAACAAACTTGTGTCGTCAGCATATATAATGTAATGGGCAGATTCATCAATACGAACTATCTCATTAACGTAAAGTATAAAGAGAAACGGTCCCAAAATGCTTCCCTGCGGGACGCCTGTTTTAATGGATTTTGTTGCGGAATGTTTGCCTTGAATTACGACGAATTGAGTTCGGTGTTGCAAGTATGAAGTGATTAATTTGTGTGCAACGCCTCTTATACCGTAATGGTCCAACTTTTGTAGGAGAATTTTATGATTAATGAGGTCAAAGGCTTTTGAGAAATCAAGAAAAAGACCGAGTACCATATTTCGGGATTCAAAATTCTCTAGAATGTATTCTTTTTGTGCCAGTAGCGCGAGCTCAGTAGATTTATTTTTCCGGAAGCCATACTGCGCTGAAGTAATCAAGTTGAACTTGTCAGTAAAAGAGTTCATACGTTTCAAAATTATTTTTTCCAGACCCTTAGAGAATACAGGTAGAATCGATATAGGGCGGTAGTTGGACATGTCATTTCTGGGACCCTTTTTATAGATAACTGTCACTTTTGCTATCTGCATGTTTCGCGGGAAATGTCCTGTGGACAAACATATGTTAAAAATGTAGGCAAGACAGGGTGCTAGTATGTCAATAACATACTTAACAGGTTTCATCTGAATATTGTCCGCGTCAGTGGCTTTGCTATTACTGAGTGTCAAAAATGTCGCTACTAATTCACTCTCTGAAATTGGCTCTAGAAATATTGTTTGGTTATTTCGAATATTCATATATTTTAAAGAAGTACTACTGGTTGTAGGGCCGCCAACTGACAAAAAGAAGTCGTTAAATGCATCAGCTAAATCAGGCCCTTGAATTTCTGTACCATCTTTCACAATTTTGGTTAATTCCTCCGGTGGATTATTAAGCGTACTGTTAATTGCCTTCCAAACGTTTTCTGTACGCCCTTGCGTTGAGTTAAACAGGTTCGAATAATATAGTTTCTTTTCATCACGAAGGCGTTTGGTGACAAAGTTTCGGTGCTTTTTAAATGCTTTGAGGGCTTCAGGGGACTTACTCACAATAAATGCCTTGAACAATTGGTCCCGCTTTCTTATAAGCTTAAGGCATTCTTTATTTACCCAAGGTTTCCGACTTTTTTTAGATGTTTTAAATGACTTTAGGGGAAAACATTGAAGGTATATTTCGGTGAACTTGTTCATAAATAAATCGTATGCCAAATTGGCGGCACTCGCTGCGAACACATTGCTCCAGTCGGTTCTGCCTAAGCGCTCTCTAAAGAGGGTTAGTGTTTCAGGATTTATAAGTCTATAGGAAAATTCTGCACGCACTTGTTTGGGTACGTTATTGAGTTGGTTAACAAACATAAATATAGGCATGTGGTCACTAATATTGTGAATCAAAGTGCCAGCCGTAACAAGGGAAGTGTCAAAGTTTGTTATAAAAAGATCTAAGAGTGTTGATGACTGTGAAGTGATTCGCGTAGGAGCCGTTATAACATTTTGACAATAATGCGAGCTTAACATTGATTCAAGTTCTAATTTAACACTGCTCTCAGCTAACATGTTGATGTTGAGGTCACCACCTAAAATCAAGGCATATTTTTTTTCACTCACAAATTCTAACAGTGAGTCTAAAAAAGAAAAAAACAAACGGACATTATTTGATGGAGGGCGGTAACATACACAAAACACTGATGTACCACATCTAACAGTGAGTATTTCATATAGAGGAGAAATGCAGGAGAATTCAGACATCAATTCACAGTCTATTTTACTTGAGATTAGCATAGCTACGCCACCACCCCTTTTGCCTGTGCGGTTCATGTAGTATGATTTATAAGTTGGAAACGTAAATACATCATCTTCCGAAGCAAACCACGTTTCCGAAAACATCACAACGTCAAAACTTACTTGTGCTTCACTAAAAAATATTCGAGCTCATCCTGTTTATTCCTTCCCGACCTAAGGTTGAAATGAACGCAACTGAGGCTTTTTTCACAACAAGTGTCATACAAGTTTTTAAGATTAATAAGGTCTATAGGTGCGGTTAAGGGAAACATGTTAAGACGAGTATCAAAAGAATATCAGGAAGTAACAATGCAATGCGGGGTAACAGTATCACAGCTTATCAAGGTCACCCAAACGACGAATGACAACCGCGCTATCACCCTCTCTTTTCCTAACGAGAATCTTGCCGTTGCAGTGCCATGAAAAACGATAGCCATTGTTCTGTGCCCAGTCTTTTGCGCTGCGCAGCAGCTCTCTGTTTTGCTGGGTCATGTTTTCAGTGATCGAAACACTCGAAGCATCTCTTAGGGCTTTCCGCTTTCCTAGCCACTTATCACGAATTGATTGCTGGGCAAATCGAACTATAATTCCGGGTGTTTTGTTTGGCTTTGCCGGAAGTCTGTGGATAGCGGCGATGTCATTCCCAGTCAGCTCTGGCAGGTTAGCAATCTTGGCCACATCATTCAACTTACACAGCAAATTCTCGTCTGGCGTAACCCGGATGCCGTGAACTTCTATGTTTAGTCTCCGACTACGAAACTCGAGATCATTCACCGTAGCTTTCAGTTGTTGAATATCACCTGAGGTGCAGTCCGCCTCTAATTTCCCAACGCGTCTGTTTAAGCTACTAATGTCCTTTTCCTGCTTAGCTTGACAGTTCAAGATGTCATCGTACTTTTGTGACAACAGCTGGATTGAGTCCTTAATCTCACCAACCTGAGCCGGCAGCCCTGCTAAAGCATCAAGCCTCCTAGTTATATCTGCCAGGCAAATGGTTAACTCAGAGTCCATGCTAGTTTTCTCCCCACTTTTCGCTTTAGATGAACGGCAAGCAGCGCATCGCCATGCCCTGCGACCGCTCTCTCCTTCAGTCTTAAATGTCGTCTCCGACCAGCCAGAACAACTGCCAACATGGTAAGAGGACTCACATTCGTTGCACTTCAGGACACGCCCATCACAGGGGAGGGGCTCATCACAAGACTGGCACGTGCTTGTCATGGTACGTTGTCCAGGCATTCACAGTAGCACTCAGTTCACACTCAATTCGGGAGCATTCAATTAGGAAAAAGGCACATTTTGCACAGAGAACTCAGCAAAGCACTGAAACACGGTGGCAACGGCGGTAGCGGTAAGGCGGTATTGAGAAATAAGCGAATTTACCAACCTGGGTAAGCAAAAAGAGCTGATTAGGCGAACGTCCTTTCACCGCCGCCGCCGCCACCCGTGTGTCCAGGTACGATGTCGACGCCGGAAACACGTAAACACTTCCGCAGGCTCAGTGACGTCAAGATGTGATTCCGTAGCCACGGCAACCGTTTTCAGGTAGTCTAATGAATGGAGGAAATTTGAACGTTGTAAAGGAGCGCCGCTTTGATAAATGGCTCCAGCGCAACGATTCCAACAAGGCAGGAACCCTAAAGCACCGGCCGCCGAAATGCAGGACACCAACCTGGGTAAGCAAAAAGAGCTGATTAGGCGAACGTCCTTTCACCGCCGCCGCCGCCACCCGTGTGTCCAGGTACGATGTCGACGCCGGAAACACGTAAACACTTCCGCAGGCTCAGTGACGTCAAGATGTGATTCCGTAGCCACGGCAACCGTTTTCAGGTAGTCTGGGTAAGCAAAAAGAGCTGATTAGGCGAACGTCCTTTCACCGCCGCCGCCGCCACCCGTGTTTTGAGAAGACCGTTTCGCGGGAAGAACGACGCAAGTGCGCGCTTGAATACCTTCGGGACTTTGGCGGTCCTGCCTTCGAGGTATTCTATTAGGGTCTTAAGTTCCGGGTCGGCCCGCTGTCGTTCAGCGAAGTCGTCGGTAGTTATCGTTCCCAAGAAGTAGTCGTCATCCGTGTGGTCGGGCAGTGGTTGGTCGACAGGCGCACGAGAGAGACAGTTGGCGTCGGAGTGTTTCTTGTCGGACTTGTAAACGATGGTAATGTCATATTCTTGAAGTCTCAGGCTCCTTCATGCGAGGCGATCTGAGAAGTCCCCTAATGTGGCTAGCCAACAGAAGGCGTAGTGGTCGCTCACAAATTTGAAGGGCCTGCTGTAGAGGTAAGGGCGAAATTTCGACGTATCCCAGAGGATGGCGAGGCACTCCTTTTCTGTTTGTTGGAATAATTGGCTTCTGCTTTCGATAGCGATCGGCTAGCGTAACTAATAACCCTTTCAAGTCCGTCAGCCCTGTGCACAAGAACGGCGCCAAGACCTACGCTGCTTGCGTCAGTATGTATTTCTGTCTCGGTGAATTCGTCGAAATGAGCAAGTAACGGAGGCGTCTGGAGGCGATGTTTAAGCTCCTGAAAAGCGTGTTCCTGTGGCGTTTCCCGCTTGAACTGCACGTCGGCCTTGGTAAGGTTAGTGAGTGGATCGGCGATGCGGGCGAAGTTTTTCATGAACCGCCTATAATAGGCGCACAGGCGCAGAAATCGGCGCATCGCCTTCTTGACAGTAGTCGGCGGGAAGTCGGCGATGGCGGCTGTTTTTCGTGGATCGGGCTAAACTCCAGAATTGGTAATCACGTGCCCCAGAAACAAGAGCTCTTCGTAAGCAAATATGCTCTTTTCTGGCTTCAGTGTGACTCCGGACATCTTGATGGCTTGAAGTACAGCTTCAAGGCGCCGAAGAAGCTCGTTGAAACTCGAGGAAAACACGACGACGTCGTCCAAGTACACAAGGCAAGTCTACCACTTCAATCCTGCCAGTACTGTATCCATAAGGCGTTGAAAGTTGCTGGCGCTCAGCATAGGCCGAAGGGCATCAC
The DNA here is from genome assembly GCA_013436015.1 of Rhipicephalus annulatus. NCBI lineage: Eukaryota > Metazoa > Arthropoda > Arachnida > Ixodida > Ixodidae > Rhipicephalus > Rhipicephalus annulatus. Next base: position 124,634 of record WOVY01000736.1, read on the forward strand.
CTTAAACTCAAAGAGGCCGTCCAGTGTTATAAACACCGTCTTCTCTCGGTCTCTTTCATCGACTTCGATTTGCCAATAGCCAGTCTTGAGGTCCATTGACGAAAAGTACTTGACGTTATGGAGCCGATCAAGTGCGTCGTCTATTCGTGGGAGAGTATACACGTTCTTTCTTGTGATTATGTTCAGGTGGCGATAATCGACACAGAAACGTAGGGTCCCATCCTTTTTCTTCACTAACACCATGGGGGACGCCCATGGACTCTTTGATGGCTGGATGATGTCATCCCGCAGCATTTCATCAACTTGTCTCTTCATGGCCTCACGTTCTCGCGTCGAAACCCTGTACGTACTCTGTCGGAGTGCTCTGGCATTTTCTTCGGTTATGATGCGATGTTTCGTGATTGGGGTCTGCCGAATTTTCGATGACGACGAAAAGCTATCTTCGTATTGCAGGAACAGGACCTTCAGCTGTTCTTGCTTATCGTTCGGAAGTCTGGGATTTACGTCGAAAGCTATGGGAGGGGCTTGATTCCTCTGAGCAGGTTCCGCAGAATCGGCGAGGGCGAAAGCACTGGTGGCTTCGACAATTTCTTCGATGTATGCGAGCGTTGTTCCTTTGTTCACATGTTTGTACTCATTGCTGAAATTCGTGAGCATAACCGTTGCTTTGCCTCCCCGCAGCTCTGCAATTCCTCTTGCGACGCAAATATTTCGGGTGACCAACAGATGCTGACTGCCTTCAACGACGCCTTCCAAGTCAGGTGATTTAGGAGCGCCGACTGAAATAATTGATGATTGATTTGTGGGGTTTAACGTCCCAAAACCACCATATGATTATGAGAGACGCCGTAGTGGAGGGCTCCGAAAATGTCGACCACCTGGGGTTCTTTAATGGGCACTCAAATCTGAGCACACGGGCCAACAACATTTCCGCCTCCATCGGAAATGCAGCCGCCGCAGCCGGGAATCGAACCCGCGACCTGCAGGTCAGCAGCCGAGTACCTTAGCCACTAGACCACCGCGGCGGGGCGCCGACTGAAATAATAACACTGGAGTGAGGCGACATGGTGAATGCGAGCACATTCAAGGCATGGTTTCCTCACGGCGTGCTTGGCAGTAGTGCTCTTCTGTGGATAACGTTATCGACTTTGTTCTTAGGTTGATGACAGCACCATGGAGGCATAAAAAGTCCATACCAAGGATGACATCTCTCGAGCAACGTTGTAGGTCTACGAAGTCTGTAGGATAAATACGGCCGTTAATGGTGACTCTCGCTGTGCAGAGTCCTGCAGGCGTTACGAGGTGACCTCCGGCTGTGCGGACTTCAGGGCGTTTCCAAGCATTCCTAACTTTCTTTAACTTCACGGCGAACGGCCCACTGATGACGGAATAGTCGGCTACAGTATCGACGAGAGCGGTCACACTGTGGCCGTCGATAAGAACGTCGAGGCCGCTAGTTTGCCGTCTCGCATTACTGTTAGGGCGTGGCGTCGGTTCGCGAATGCGTCGGCTTGTTCCGCTGCTGCCATGTTGCGTCGTCAGGCCACTTTCGGTAAGTGAGCTTTCGCCGTCAGGGCTTTGCCAGGTTGGCGTTGTGTTCGGAAAGCTCCGTCTCGTCGTCGTCGTCGTCAGAGGATCTTCGGTAGTTCGTCACACAGCAACCGCTCCTCCATCGGTTGCTGCCCTTAGTTTCTCGGATACGGGCTTGGAGACCGGCCCCGCATTGGGCCAGAGTACTGCCGGGGGTGCGGTGACGTGCAGCGGCTGGGCGACTGCGAACGGGAAGGACTTCGTGGTGTCCATTGAGTTCTTGTCAGGTAGTCGGCGATGTCACGTGGCCGTTCTCCTTGCTGCGGACGCGGTGAATTGACGGCGAAGCCACGCAGTCCCATCTGTCGGTACTGGCAACGGCGCTATGTGTGCCCGGCCTCGCCGCAGTGGTAGCAGAGCGGGCGGTGTTCAGGTGCACGCCAAACATTCGTTTTCTTCGGCGCACTGCGCTGGCCCACTGGCGAACGGTAGGATGTCGGTGGCGGCGGTGGAGTCTGGCGACGGAGGTGTGAAGGGGCGGTGTTTTGGCGTGGACGGAGAGGAGCGTTGTGGCGCACTTCAGCGGCGTAGCGCATAGTTTCTGGCTCGGGCAGTGGTGTTTTGGGAATTCGAAGCGATTGCCGAACTTCGTCTCGCACAATGTCGGCGACTGAATCCACTTGAGGCTGTGCCGAAGGCAACAGCTTGCGCAGCTCTTCCCGCACAATCGCTCGGATCGTTTCACGCAGGTTTTCTGAGTCACTGCCTTGAGCAGCAGCACATTCCGGAGTCAGGCGACGATTATACTGTCTGGTGCGCATGTCCAGGGTTTTTTTGATAGTGGCCGCCTCGGATAAAAATTCTTGGACGGTGTTCGAAGGGTTCTTCATTAGTCCCGCGAAGAGCTCCTGTTTGACTCCTCGTATGAGGAAACAAACTTTCTTCTCCTCAGGCATGTCTGGGTAAGCGTGACGGAATAGGCGGGTCATCTTATTTGTGAAAAAATGCAACATTTATATTTGGTAGCTGATCCCGGGCTCGAGCAGAGCAGCGGCCCACTCTTCGCGAGCGACGCTCGCGGAAGTTTGCTGAAATGCGCCGCAGAAGACATCCCACGTTCGGAGCGTGGACTCCCGATTCGCGAGCCAGGTCCTTGCGGTGTCGTCCAGGTAGAAGTACACACGACGGAGCTTTTCTTCGTTGTCCCAGTGGTTGAGGCGGCCACATGGTCGCATGTTTCTAGCCAGGTTTCCGGGTCTTCAAACGATGACCCATGGAACGTTGGTGGTTCCCTGGGTTGATGAATCACGATCGCGGGCTGGGACGCGGCGGTTGTCATTTTCACTGCAGTCGAGGTCATGGCCTTGGTCTTCCGCGCCTTGTCTTGTAGAAGCCCGTACTCCGGTGGGAGACCTTGCTGTGGGCGGCTTGTTCGGTGCTCTTGGTTGGCGTCGGTGTTTTCTCCGCGGTGTGGGCTGCGTTCACGGCTTGACTGGGGCGTCGGATACATGAATGAAGCAGCACCTGCACCAGATGTCAACGGGTCGTGACGTGGCCGAAGACCGGATACTTTTGTTGGTATTTAACAGTTTATTTGGGCAAATTTGTGCCCGGCAAACAAAAAGTCCGATTACAGTAGCAGTCTTGCACAGATAGCAGTGAACGGAGCGTCGGCCGTCGATCAGGTAATGACAAGTGGCGAAGTGCGTTGGCATTTATACTCTTGCCATCGACCGTTCTAGCGTTATCGCTGGCGGTGGCGTAGGTTACAAAATAATCTGTACAGTTCACAGAGTGGGCGCGGTCTTACACAAATGATCTACTAAAGTCCAAAAGCTTCTCGAAAACTGCACGCGCGTTTTGCGCTGAGAATTGTTAAGTGTTTTGGGGTGATAACAAAACTTGTGAAATGGAACGAGGTGGCATGCGCAGCAGTAGACGTGTCCATGAACAGAAGGGTGAAGTGAAACTTCTTAATCTTCTGGGTGACCCACAGACAGAAGGGAATCAAAGACAATAGATTATTAGGATTATTCACAAGCACAAATAGGAGGGCGGTACTCAAGAGTCCCTTTTGAAGGCAGTTGTGGATACGTCCCTGTAGGGCCGATACAAAACGAAGATTATCCGTATCCGCCGATCGAATGCGCGACCATGGAGGAGCTAGAGGCGCCCTTCACAGAATCAAAGATCAGGGATGTGCTGTGCAATCTACGCAGCAGGTCGGCTCCGGGGCTGGATCTGGTTTCTAACAGACTGTTGCGTAATTTGGACGACAACGCAGGGGAACGTTTAACTACGGAGGTAAACAGGGTATGCGAGGTAGGACAGGTGCCTGAAGCATGGAAAGCGGCCACAGTTATACTATTTCCAAACCCGGAAAGCTCCTTATGTTGGACAACATGAGACCGGTGTCGCTAACCTGAAGCCTAAGCAAGGTAGCAGAGCACGCGATTTTGAAGAATGTTTTCGTGCATATAGAGCGTAAGGACCTCTTCCCGCGTAATAAGGGGGGTTTTCGACCCGGCCTATCACCGTAGATTGTTATGATAATGCTAAGGAAGCAATTATTTGTTACTGGCACTTGGGACGTGCGAGGTATTCTAGCCCTGGATCTCACTGAGGCGTTTGACACAGTGTGCCATCGATACATACTGCAGGTTACGGTGGGAATAGGCCTTTGAGCCAAATTTTAGGCCTTCATTAGGTCATTCCCTATGAACAGAACTGCCTGTATTCAGGTGGAGCAGATTCGGTCGAGCGAGTACATATTGGGGCGTCTAGGTACCCCCCCCCCCCAGGGATCAGTGATTTCACCACTGCTGTTTCATATTCTAACGAAGGGTCTTTCAGACAGATTGGGTGGCTTGCGGGGCATAGGTCACGCATAATACGCAATTGGCACTACGATTTGGTGCCCAGGGGGTTACTTAGCAGAAATAGTGCAAGCTTTAGAGGCGGCCTTGGAGGAGACGAAAACCTATTTCGCAGACACGGGTCCAAGCCATCTCCCCGTAAATCAGTGCTGTTACTTTACAGACCGGCAAGACAAGGTGTTACGGGTCTAATAGACCTCAGCCAGCAACCTAGCTGTGGCATTATATGCGAGTGGGCTAAAAATTTCCCTAGTTGATTAGGTTAAGATACTGGGCCTGCACATAGACACAAGGGCTGTAATGCCAGAACAATTAGCCACGTTTAAGCCAAAACGGAGAACATGCTGAGGTTAATCGCAAGGATGTCCAACTTAAAGAAGGGTTTAGGTGAGAAGAACCTCCTGAGGATGTACCATGCATTTCTCGTGAGTCCTAATAACTATGTGGCGTCTCCTCTAGTATGGACCAAAACAGAAAAGAGGAAGTTAAATGCGCCCATGCGTAAGAGCATCAAGAAGGTTCTTGACTTGCCGATCTGTACGAGCACTGACAAGCTATATGAACTTTGTATGCACAATAACATCGACGAGATCATAGAGGCGCAGGTCACTGCCCAGGTGGTTAGGCTATCGTCGACCTCGGCAGGCAGGATAATCCTTGACGAGGTCGGCATGTCCTCTTGGCTTACAGAGAAACTGCGTACAACACTGAGTCGGGAAACAAGGGCAGCCTACATGGTGAGGCCCTTCACGCGAAACGTACATCCACAATATAACAAGGATAGGTGCAAGACCCGTGCATGTGCAATCCTGAAGGGAGTTAGGGATGACATAAATCCGACGCGTTTGTCGACGCAACGCAGTACGGTAACAGTACAATGTTCACGTTCTTGGTTATAGATGGGAGGGGGGTGCTTCGCACCTCTGCCTTGGTAAAGGCAGCCACGCCGGGTATAGCAGAGCAAATCGCGGTTGCGCTGGCCTTGTCTAACCCAGAGCGTTCCTACCTTTACACTGACTCAAGAGACGCAATTAGAGCTCACCAATCGGGTAGCCTTGCTCAAGAGGTGACCTCCGTTCTAAAAAAGAGGGTTTTTTCAGGTTATCTTGGTAACAGTTCCCCGTACACATGGGGAAGAACGTTCTCCAAGACTTAGCAATCTTTCACAAGCCGACCCATGATCGTGCGTGAGGACTTACGCGCCGTGGTGGTCTGGAGGTTACGGAGGGGCAGAAAGGGATTCCGCAGAATGATGCACTACTCACATTCAATGAAATAACCACGCATTACCAACTAGGCAGCATAATCTATCCTCTTCTTGCGCGAAGCTCAGCAGAGCACAGATTCCTTGAGAATGTCGCATACGGGTTCTTTCCGCTCGTGGGGATTCCTAAGTAAAATATGCGTGGACGTTGACCGTAGCTGCCTTGACTAAAATGAAACCTTCTGCTCTATGGCTCGCATGCTCTTGCGATATTCCGCGCTGCCTAGCAACCTTCTGTCAAGCAAAGCCGCATTGGAGGAGGCCATCAGAAGTACGGAATTAAGCAGGCAAATCCAGGGTGTCCAGAGGGCCCAAGAACGGGCGGAGCGTCACGGCGTTCTGTCGTGACGCTCCGCACGTGGGCGCGGCCAGCGGTTACAACGGCCTTTCGCTAGAGGGTCCTGCTGTGACTCCTCTGATTCTATTAAAGCTCGCTCTCTGTCTGTCTGTCTGTCTGTCTGTCTGTCTGTCTGTCTGTCTGTCTGTATGTCAGTCTGTTGCTGAATACAGCTTAGTCTATTTAGACTAAAAAAGAAAAAAAAGAAACCTGCTTAGTGGGTAACATGGTTAAGTTGCACTCGCAGTGGCCTCACATGACTATCCCGTAATTTTTACATTGCCGACGCTAGCATTTATTGCCGTGGTACACTATGAAAAATGTGTCATATCAGATAATTTTGAAAAATCTCGCTTGGCAAGTGAGTTTTCTCATCTTAAGTACAAATGAAAAAATTAATGATGCTCCTATAGAATGGCGGAGGTATTGATTACGAGACTACGATGCCAAGTGCCCCCCCCCCTCAATTTTTATCTACACAGGTCTGGTTTGGCACAATCTCCCCAATGCCTCCACTGCAACGAGGGTGAATCCCTTCATCATTTCCTCATAACATGCAGGTTATAAACAAATCAAAAAAAGAGACTGTTAGAAAAACCTCTCCGCAAGTTGGCTCTAAATTTATCTCTTCCGATGGTCCTTTTCTTTGGAGTAACTGAAAAGGGATTTAGCCACAGGAACGTTTGCGAGGCCAAATGCGATTTTCTAAAGGCCACAACATGGATAGAATGTTAAGCTGAGGCATAAATTCACTTTATTTCAAACCATATGAACTTGGCGTTTTTATTTATTTTATTTCTAATCTATTGTTTACCAGTTTGTTCTTTGTTTAAACATCGCCATCTAAATAGCCCGGCTGGTGAAACAATTCCATTTCACAAATGAGGCATCGTCCAATTCATGGCCGATCCCCCGTGCTGGGTGGCGCAAGGACTCTGAGAAACAACCAACCAACTAATGAGGTGAAGCACCGTACAGCTCAATAATACTACGAAGAGCGTTTAATCACGATGTCAGTGGAACATAGCCTTGCTGCTTTTACATAGGGATACTAGGACAGTGAGTTGGAACTACCAGCCGTGGTAGCTTGGCACGTAAGTTTTTCCGCTGCTAAGCCGATAGCATAGCTTTGGTTCCTGGCCTCGCTGCCGGCATTTCTATAAGGGCTTGACGAAAAAAAACACTCATGTGCTTATATATAAATGCACATTAAAGAGAGCACTAGAGGTCAAAATTATTTTAGAGTCCTCCCTCCCCACTATGATGCGCTTCATAATCATATCGTGTTATTGGTATGCACGACACCAGCAAATAAATGAATTGGAACTGCTGCAGGTGCCACTAGTAGAACATTTCATTACTGACTATTCATGCGAACATGTTTTTTTAATCGCATTTATCGCGACAGAGTGACCAATGACATAGAGCAGCAGCAGCATTCGGAAATGCCGGCCATGATTCTCGGCCAGATTTCAAAAGGGAAAAAGTTAATGTGGCCTCTGATACTTAAATAACACCCAGCAGTAACTATACTTCGACTATAAGGTGTCACACAGGTCCCGTTAATTCGGGAGGCAATCGCCGGGCTAATTCCTAGAGCCGAAGTATCGGCCCCCCGAACCGCACCACGAAAGCGTGGACAATTTAGGAGTGGTCCTTTTTGGCGCGCCAGCGGACGCCGGCTGTGGCCCAAAGAACAAGTCAGAGCCGAGAGTTGATAAACAAACAAATTATATTCTCAATAATGGCAGATCGAAAACAATACACAAAAATGCACACTCCACAGTAGTTGCATACAATATGTCACCAATCAAACCAATCAATCAACGTACTACACAATACAATCAGCCACACTTGAAACAACGGACACGGACAACAATACGCACTACAATGCAGTCGCATGCATTGAACAACCAAGACACTTAAAGACTAAAGAGATAGAAAACCTATTCAGTCCAAAGTTCTTGGAACCAAAGTCTAGATGATACTCTTCCGAGAATCACTCACTCAAAGTCCAGCGTTGTTGTCGTTCCGCAGCCTTCGAAGTTTCTCTTCCAGGAAACCTCCCGTCTTCAATTGGCCACTCTTCAAACTTCAACTTCTTCGCCGGAACACGTCGGCTTCACACCCGCAGCTGTTGCCACGCGTCTTCGCTCGATAGCGGTAAACACACGCTCTTGCCTGTAGCCCGAGCCTTCACCCCTCAGGTGGAAATCCTCTTCATATCCGGCTTCGTCCCTACGGACCAAAACCTTCGCCGACTACACGGCGGAATCCCCACGCGCTCTGGCGCTCACTTCTGTCTCCTCCTGATCTTTGACGTCTCGGCCGCTCGATTAAATACCTTCCGCGCCACCTTCCAGAGAGTTCTCGTCATTTCGTCGGCGCGATACGCAGCGAAAGCTGGGGAGAGGCGCGAGACGGTTCGACTGCCCTCCCCGGAGGATGATTCAACTCGGTATGACCACGCCCCTTTCGTTCTAGAAAAATCGCGGGCTTGCTGGGCCGCCGATGTGGGGTGAGGAGGTTCGTCGGCGAAGCCACGCTTCCGAGGGGAGAGCGCGCGCCCGGGGAGCCTTGGACGTTTGCTTTCTTTTTTTTTTCTTTTGACCTCGCGGCGTTTCTCCCGCCCGTTATCGCAAGAATTTGGCGGCGCGCCCGTTTTTAGCGCTGGTTCTGTGACACTGCCCCCCACTTTAAGAATATTATCTCATAATATTCAAAACCACACAAACGAGCGCGAACAGTCACCACACACTCTCACAGTCTGTAACATATTCCGTCGCTCGTGACACTTCACATTCACAATAGATCACTTAATACAATTGTACATTGTAAATCAATTACACAACACGTGAAAACACAACCACAAGCACATGAGTACAACACTGCACCACACATTCCCAATAATACAACTGTACAAAGTTCTCTCATTACAACAATGGTCCAATACTATACATCACATCACAGCACAACACTTCGACACTTGTGACACAGGATAACACAAAATTAACACAACATATGGCACTCAGCACTGCCCAACACATTCTGATTCGACCTCAGCACTTATCCTGAGTACTTCGAGCAGCGCTTGCGCCCCTTTTTGCGGTGCTCGCTCGATCTCTTCTTGTGCTTCCACGTTCTTTTTCGGCGAGCCCTTTCCAACGACGATATCTGAGGCGTCGTCTCAGCCATCGTTGTCTCTTCCGACACCGTTAATGCGTCATTACATTCGACGGGTCCTGTCTGTTTATTTACCCGCTTGTTCATGCCTCTACATCTTGCCCGGCTGGCCCACTCCGTCTCCTGTACACTGTCGGTCGGTTGAGGTCGTGCCGACGTAAGTCCGGTTGCTCGGCCCGTGAACTTATTCGACACGATCGTCTTCTCCTTCGCTGTCTCTTGCGCCGCAGCTTCACCTTGGGCTCTAGTGAGATCCGTCACGGGATGCTCCTCCACTGTATCTCGCGGCCGCTGTGTTGGCGAGGGCTCTATCTTCGGGTCTTCTCCCAGACATTCTGGATCACTTGGCCCTCGCGCCCCGTCGATGTTTCCGATGACAAGGTCGTAAAGGGGGGTCGTCATACATAGAGCGGTAACTTTCCCGCTGAAGTACGGGGTTTCAACCTCAATTTCTGCTTCGGGAAGCATCCGGACCGTACGGTCAATTAGGCAAACCGGTTTCGTTCTGCCTGTCAACTCACCTTCCCGTACCAAATTTTTCCGCACGATAACAGTGGAGCTGCCGGTATCTCTTAACACCGTAATCTTTTTGCCCGCAACTTTTCCAGGCAGCGTTAGCATTCCTTTCGTAACACCGGGTGGCTGTTTTGACATTACAGCACCCACAATAGGAATTTTCTCCCCATTTTTCAATTCTACGAATCCGTCGGTGACGGCATTATTATCGGATTTCGGTGCTGCTTGCACACATGATACCTGGTGAGTTTGACTCGCTCCGTTTCGACATGCATCTGCTTTGTGCCCAGTCTGACCACACTTAAAACATTTCACTACCGTAGGGCTCGTAAAGATCGTTCGACAGTTTTTCGCGCGATGACCCACTCGGTTACACAGAAAACATCGCGGAATGCTCTCTGGTGCACGCTTCTTTGCTTCGGGAGCCAATTTCTTCGAATCATCGGGACAATCCTTCTTGACCTTGGCCAAATTAGTGCCACCTTGCGCTTCCAAGAATTGATCAGCCAATTCAAGCATGTCTTCAAGTGAGTCAGCCTTCCTCTCTTTTAAGTACAGTGACAGGCTTGGGTGGCAACTAGTAAGAAATTGTTCTCTAATTAGCAGCTCTCTAAGCTCATCGTACTCCTGCGCTGTCCCTGAAAGTTCAATCCATCTGTCGAAATAACGGCAAAGTCGGGCGGCATACTGCGTAGCTGTCTCACCGTCAGCTGGCTTTCCTGTCCGAAATCTGTCCCAGAATCCTTCCACAGTGAATCTAAATCGCTTCAACAAAGCAGCTTTCACCTTTGCGTAGTTGGCTGCATCGGTCGGCGTCAGCCTACCGTACACACTGAGCGCTTCACCACTCAAGCAGGTACTTAAAGCAGTTGCCCATTGATGTTCCGGCCAATTCTGGCTCCTCGCAATCGTCTCAAATCTGTGGAGGTACGCGTCTAGGTCGTCCTTCTTTTCATCAAACGCTACGAGCAGCTTGCTTGGGTTCAAGCGGAAGCCGTGATCTTTTCGTTCGCTGCTTCAACTCTAGCTTGGACGGGAGTTTCACTTCGCTGTTGCAAACGGAGCCGCCCGAGTTCCATCTCGTGCTGCCGCGGCCGCTCCCTTTCCTCTCTTTCTTCTTTCAGCTGTCGCTCCCTCGCTTCTCTTTCTTCTCTCGCCCTTTCGGCTGCCAACTTCTCTCTCTCCAGCTCCAACTTCAATTGCTGCTCTCTTTCTTCCTTCAGCTGTCGCTCCTTTGCCTCTCTTTCTTCTTTCACCCTTTCAGCTGCCAACCTCTCTCTCTCCAACTCAGCTTCTTTTTGCGCTTTGGCTCTTTCGACCGCCAACCTCTCTCGTTCCAACTCAGCTGCTTTTTCTTCCTTGGATCTCTCAGCTGCCAACCTTTCTCTCTCCACCGCCTCTTTCTCCTTCTGGCTTACCCATTTCCGTAGTTCGGCGCCGGAAAGACCCATCTTCTCACCAAGCGCAACTAACTTTTCGAGATCCATTGTGTCTCGCAACTCGCAATTAAAACCTTGCCGCGTGCTAAAAGTATCTGCCTAAATCAGTCTATCGGAACACTCCCCTGCACTCGTTAACGAGAACACTGAACAACACACAAAATCGTTCCGATAGCACTATCAACAACTCGAGGCTCCTTCTCACTACTTTGGACACACTGTGCACCAAAAGGTCCTCATTCGCGGACGCCAGATTAATTGTCACACAGGTCCCGTTAATTCGTGAGGCAATCGCCGGGCTAATTCCTAGAGCCGAAGTATCGGCCCCCCGAACCGCACCACGAAAGCGTGGACAATTTAGGAGTGATCCTTTTGGCGCGCCAGCGGACGCCGGCTGTGGCCCAAAGAACAAGTCAGAGCCGAGAGTTGATAAACAAACAAATTATATTCTCAATAATGGCAGATCGAAAACAATACACAAAAATGCACACTCCACAATAGTTGCATACAATATGTCACCAATCAAACCAATCAATCAACGTACTACACAATACAATCAGCCACACTTGAAACAACGGACACGGACAACAATACGCACTACAATGCAGTCGCATGCATTGAACAACCAAGACACTTAAAGACTAAAGAGATAGAAAACCTATTCAGTCCAAAGTTCTTGGAACCAAAGTCTAGATGATACTCTTCCGAGAATCACTCACTCAAAGTCCAGCGTTGTTGTCGTTCCGCAGCCCTCGAAGTTTCTCTTCCAGGAAACCTCCCGTCTTCAATTGGCCACTCTTCAAACTTCAACTTCTTCGCCGGAACACGTCGGCTTCACACCCGCAGCTGTTGCCACGCGTCTTCGCTCGATAGCGGTAAACACACGCTCTTGCCTGTAGCCCGAGCCTTCACCCCTCAGGTGGAAATCCTCTTCATATCCGGCTTCGTCCCTACGGACCAAAACCTTCGCCGACTACACGGCGGAATCCCTACGCGCTCTGGCGCTCACTTCCGTCTCCTCCTGATCTTTGACGTCTCGGCCGCTCGATTAAATACCTTCCGCGCCACCTTCCAGAGAGTTCTCGTCATTTCGTCGGCGCGATACGCAGCGAAAGCTGGGGAGAGGCGCGAGACGGTTCGACTGCCCTCCCCGGAGGATGATTCAACTCGGTATGACCACGCCCCTTTCGTTCTAGAAAAATCGCGGGCTTGCTGGGCCGCCGATGTGGGGTGAGGAGGTTCGTCGGTGAAGCCACGCTTCCGAGGGGAGAGCGCGCGCCCGGGGAGCCTTGGACGTTTTCTTTCTTTTTTTTTCTTTTGACCTCGCGGCGTTTCTCCCGCCCGTTATCGCAAGAATTTGGCGGCGCGCCCGTTTTTAGCGCTGGTTCTGTGACATAAGGTAAAAATTCAACGTAATGTAGATGGCCCATTTTCTAGACTTGACTAGATCAAGCTCCTATTGTGCGGCCGTTTATAAAAAAAATGGCAGATCCCACGTACAGTGGGAATCGATGATATGCGAAGCACGAATAAGATAGGTCATGTCACTTTCAAATTAGCACAACCTTACAAGGTGAAGGTAAATGATGCAGTACATGACTTTTGTGCCAGGATTATCATGTTTGAATGTGTCGTTTATTTTCGTCATCTATTCACGTCACGTGGTACCAAATTTAGTATATGTGGAGCTAGCGAAACTGCCACGAGCACGCTATTAGCGTGGTATGTTGTGATGTTCTTGCATGACACACATGTCAGAATTATCATGTTTGCACCAGTGATATATTTCATCATCCATTACCGCAATCATCATCATCCTCATCATCATCATCAGTCTGACTACGTCCACTGCAATACAAAGGCCTCTCCCATATTCCGCCAGTTAACGCGGTCCTGTGCTTGCTGCTGCCAATTTATACCCGCAAACTTCATAATCTCATCTGTCCACCTAACCTTCTGTTTCCCCCTAACCCGCTTGCCTTCTCTGGGAATCCAGTTAGTTACCCTTAACGACCAGCGGTTATCCTGTCTACGCGGTAGCAGCCCGGCCCATGTCCGTTTCTCCTTCTTGATTTCAGCTATGATATCATGAACCCCCGTTTGTTCCCTAGTCCACTCTGCTCTCTCCTTGTCTCTTAAGGTTACACCTACCATTTTCTTTCCATTGCTCGCTGCGTCGCCCTAATTTAAGCTGAACTCTCTTTGTAAGTCTTCATGTTTCTGCTCCGTAGCTAAGTACCGGCAAGGTACAGCTGTTATATGCCTTTCTCTTGAGGGATAGGGCAATCTACCTGTCATAATTTGAGAGTGCTTGCCAAATGTGCTCCACCCCATTCTTATTCTTCTAGTTTCTTCAATCTCGTGGTTCGACTCCACGGTTATTACCTGCCCTAAGTAGACATAGTCTTTTACAACTTGAAGTGCACTATTACCTATCTCGAAGCGCTGGCCTTTTCCGAGGTTGTAAGTTACTTTTGTTTTCAGCAGTTACTTTTGTTTTCTGCATTTCACCACAACGATACACCGTGATTTACACAAACAAGAAACAATTGTGGCATGCAAAGTAGGAAAAAAGCTGCGCTATAGCAGCTTGACTAGCCCCACCTCCCATTTTAGGAACCACCTCTCATTTTAGGAACCACTTTTCTGCTCTCCTTGTCTAACTCCGTAATCATGAGTGGCAATTTGTCTCCTGAGTTACTCAGCAATGCAATGTCTTCGGCGAAGCGCAGGTTACTAATGTACTCTCCATTAACTCTTATTTCAAATTGTTCTCCTTCTAGGCTACTTAAAACCTCCTGCAAGCTCGCGGTAAATAGCATTGGGGAGATTTTGTCCCCCTGCCTTACACCCTTCTTGATTGATTATCTGTTTATTTCTTTATGAAGCACTATAATAGCAGTTGATCCCCTGTATATTTCTTTCAGGATGTCTATATATACTTCATCGACGCCCTGATTTCGCAGTGTCTGTATGACGGCTGATATTTCTACTGAATCAAACGCCTTTTCGTAATCTATGCAGGCTATGTATAGTGGTTGGTTATATTCTGAGCATTTCTCTATTACCAGATTGATAGTATAAATGTGGTCGATTGTTGAGTAGCCTGTTCAAAATCCTGTTTGTCTCTTTGGTTGATTGAATTCTAATGTTTTCTTTACTCTGTTAGGAACTACCTTTGTGAATAGCTTTTATACTACAAAGAGCAAATTGATCGGCCTGTAATTCTTCAAGTCCTTGTCATCTCTTTTCTTATGTATTAACATGATTTTAGCGTTCTTCCAAGATTCTTGTACTCTTCCCGTCAAGAGACACCTCGTAAACAGGGTGGCTACTTTTTCTAACACAATCTGTTCTTCATATTTCAGCAAATCTGATGTTACCTAATCCTCACCAGCAGCTTTGCCTCATTGCATGCTCTCCAAAGCTTTTGTGACTTCTGCTATCAGTACTGATGGGATGTCATCTGGGTTACTGCTAGTTCTTATAGTATTAAAGCCATGGTTGTTCCAACTACTGTAAAGATCTCTGTAAAACTCCCCCACTAGTTTAACTATCGCAGGAATTTTACAGAGATCTGTACAGTAGCTGGGACAACCATGACTTTATTACTATAAGAACTAGCAGTAACCCAGATGACACACCCCACCAGTCATGTAACACCAAATTTGGTATACGTGGATCTAGCCAAACGGACGCGAGTGAATCACGAAGGGCTCAATAGACTCAACTGTGGCGTTGACGCGCGACCACGGTCAGCACAGCGACGCTACGTTAGCAAAACGCGAGCACTCTATAGAAAAGAGCACGCCTATCTCGCAACCAGGTGCTTTTGGTGGTATGCCCTCGATCCCAGAGACGCCATAATTTGTTTGCAACAGCCAAGGCGCGCCTCGCTAGCCTGGAATGCAGTGGCTCAGAGAGGTTAAAACGCGAAAAAGCACCTGTTGACGCTGCGCCCCCTTATAAAATGCCATTTAGGTACCACTGCACTGTCATTTCATGCGACAACAACCGGCGCAAGAAGAATAGATTGCCAAGCACTGCCTGTGAAGTTCACAGCACATCGCGGGAGTCGTGCCAGTGCGGTGTTTTGCGATTGCACAGATTTCCGTCCACAACGAAAAGCCCCGAGCTCCACTTTCTCAAGATATGATCGCAATCAGCAGAAAAAACTACGAGCTCGGTGAAGTGTACAAGTAAGCACACTTATTGCGTTTATTCAAGCGCTACTTCAGCTATTTCAATTTACAGCAGCAATTTGCGTGTAGTATGCTTGTAGTACGAGCATAAACTATTGCCGTAGTCTTTCGCAGGCCGCATGTCAATAATAGGCTAAACGTATTACGACTCACGCGTAAATGCACGCATCGCGCATGTTTAGTACAACTGCAACGGCCTACTATCACGATGCGTGAACGGCGCGGAAAGCATGACTTTCGGCTCGGTAGAACTGCGACATGCCGTGACTGTCACTAGGCGAATCTAGACGTGCTTTCGGCCTGTGTCACTAGCAAAGCATGGTAATATCTTGTTTCTGGCTGGTACTTTTGCAGCGCGTGTGTCTTCCGAGTGCCCGACCGGACTGGCGATTCATGCACATGTATGCAGTGCATGAGCGTAAGTTTGGAACAAGATTCTAGCGCTATCTATCATACCTTCGTCATTCATTCACGTCCCGTAATACCAAATTTGGTAAATGTGACCTAGCAAAACGGCCGCAAGCGCATCATGAGCGTGGCTTGTAGTCATGTTGGTACATGACACGCATGTCATGATTTTCATGTTAGAGTCGGTCTCTTGTGTTTGCCATGCAATCATGTCATACCATACCTGTTTTTCAACATGCCATGTGAACGAAACCACCGCAAAAGCTGCAGGACCGTGAAACTTAGGTCATGACATTCATGAAATATTTGTCATGAGTTTGCTTCATGGCATGACAAGTCAAATATGTTGTTCATACAGTCACGTTATGCGATACAGGGTTTGGTATCGATACCATTACCGAAACGGCCTAAGAGCTAAAAGTCGCAGGTGGCTAGATAGATAGATAGATAGATAGATAGATAGGTAGGTAGATAGATAGATAGATAGATAGATATGTAGCGGGCGATGACGCTGGTGATCATGATCATTTTATTTGTGTGCGCATACCAATTCGTATGCCGAGGCGCATGGCGCAGACGCGGCCAACATGCCTCACTTTATCTCCAGAGGGCCGCGGAAGATACGCAGCCACGCCCATTTTGGTTGTCGCTTTCGAAGCCTGTTTTTCTTGGAAAATAAACTAGTCTTGTCCCAAACTTCAAGGAGTGTAGGTGCCTTGTTTTCGCGCCTGCGTCGACGAGTACGCTACAAAGTGGTCACCCGGACGTTTGGAAAAACAGCAGCCATGTCGGACGAGGAAGGCACTTTAAGTTCGCCTACAACCAACGCTTCGGAGTTAAAACTTCCTCGTTTCTGGCCCAAAGCCCCCAGGGTGGGGTTCAGCAAAATCGAGGCCCGCTTCGAGCTTTGACGCATCACATCGCAGCAGTCGAAGTACCTGCACGTTGTCTCAGCACTGCCACCTGACATCGCTGACGCCGTAGACGATGTGCTCGCCTCCACTCCATCGGAGAAGGCCCTACGACGAACTAAAAAGCACCGTCCTGAAACGTCTTGAGGTGTCCGAACAGAGCAGGCTGCAACAACTCCTGTCTCATTAAGAGCTCGGTGACCAGCGTCCCTCACAACTACTCCACCGAATGCGTCAGTTGCTGGGCCAACAAGCGTCAGAGGAGTGTCAACATCCATTGCTTCGCGAGTTGTTTTTGCAGAGACTGCCACAGTCACACGGATGATACTCGCTGGCTCGGGTGACGTGACTCTCGAAGGTCTGGCTCAACTTGCCGACCGCATCACCGACTGCACTGAGCCACCAAAACGTCTTTTGCTGCAACGGGAAGGCCCGAACGTGCAGACGGCTTAGGACGTTTAGAGAACAGAGTTGACCGACTGGCTGCAGCAGTTAAGAACCTCGCCCTGTCCAACAAAAACCGGCCTGCACGGCATAGTTTGCCCTCCCGTGCTCGAAGCCCGCAGCACCACGGACACTCAAGCGAGGCAAAACAGAAAATCTGCTGGTACCACCGTCGTTTTAGAGAGCAAGCCACTCGCTGCACCAATCTATGCTCGTGGACAGCAAACGCACCGGCCAGTCGCTAACGGCAGAAAGCGACACGGGCCATCGATCAAGCCGCCTCTTCTTCATTGTCGACCGCATCACCGGCACACGCCTCCTTTTCGATACCAGAGCGAAGCTATCTATCCTACCAGCAGCAGCTCAACAATGCCGGGTGGCAAGCTCATTTCGAGCCAATTGCAGTAAATAATACTGCCATTGCAGCATATGGAGTCCAGTCAATGACGATAGACATCGGACTCAGGCGTACATATCGATGGCTTTTCGTTGTGGCCGATGTCAGAATTTCCATCCTGGGAGCGGACTTTCTGAGCCACTTCAATCTTGATGTAAGCATTCGCGATCGTCGTCTCAAGGATAACGTCACTTCGCTCGCTCTTATCGGACTGAAGTCTGACCTGTCCTCATGCGGAATTTGCACTTTCGACCAATAGTCAAACTTTCAAAAGATTCTGGCTGAATTTCCTGAAATAACCAGACCTCGGAACACCGAACTGCCAATAAAACACAAGGTGACGCATCACATTGGCACCACCGGACTGCCCGTCACCGCTAGACCTAGGAGACTTGCTAGACAAAGACATGAAGTCGCCCGCCGTGAGTTCGACCACATGCTCCAACTCGGCATCATTCGACCTTCTTCCAGCAACTGGTCTTCCACGCCTCACATGATGCCAAACAAGAGTCTTGTGACTGGCGGGCTTGTGGTAATTATCGGGCGCTCAATGCTGTGACAACGGCAGACCAACATCCTCTCCCCCACATCCATATTTCAGCGCTCGCCTCGCGGGAACGACCATCTTCTCTAAGCTGGATCTGATGGCCGCGTATCACCAGATTCCAGTAGAACCAACCGACATCCCCAAAACGACCTCGACAACGCCTTTCGGCCTCTTTGAATTTGTTCGCATGCCGTACGGACTGAAGAACGCGGCACAAACTTTCCAGCGTTCCATGAATGATATTACTTACGGACTGCTGTTTGCTCTTTGTAGGTGCCTTCTTTTCGCGTTTCCATGGTACGAGTACGCTACAAATAGTTAGATAGATAGAGATAGATAGATAGAATGATAGATAGATAGATAGATAGATAGATAGATAGATGCTCAAAGTCACCGAAGTTCACTATGAGATGCTTCACATTGAAAAGAAATAATCATCAGCAGAGCAAAGTATTGAATAAAATACAGAGCTGAACTAAAAGGCTGCAGTCAGTTTGGTGAGTTTTTTTTAAGTGCGCAGCGTGATTTCACTGGAAACATGTACAGTTTTATTAAGGAATCTATAATGATGGAGTTTTCTTGAACAGGAACCCGTTTGTCTGCAAAAGAATGCTACAGTAGAGGTGCACTTCTGGCGTTGTGTGATGTCACACACAAGTGTGGTACAAAGGCTTGTGTCGGAGCCTGAAGTT
>WOVY01000737.1:0-37872 GCA_013436015.1 Rhipicephalus annulatus
AGGATGTGGATGGATGCTATGAGCGTCCCCTTTATAACGGGGTGGTGACAAGTTATGCCACCAGGCTCGACAAAAAAAAACTTTTTTCTTTTTTGATGTTGGGCCTAATGCCTCTACTTCGATAAATTCTATCTTAATGGAAAAAAAGGTAAATTTTCAGCTTAAGTTCTCTGCCATTTACGGCACACTGTCCCATATTTTTATTTTTCCATATTTATTTTTGCCCTTTCTCTCTAATTTTCTGCCACCAATACTCTAACCGTCTCTTACTTATTTCAATCGCGGGTGTGTTCAGCTTTCCATTGTTGTCCCTAAAACCCAAGGCTTCTGTAGGCTCGTGACCCACACGTACACCTGGGTGGATATCTTCCACATTCAATCAGAACATGCTCCGCCGTTTCTCCTATCTTTCCCGCAGCATGTGCATTGTTCTTCTTCTTTACAGAATCTTGCTTTATAACTACGCGTTCTAAGGCAACCCGATCTCGCTTCAAACAGTAAAGCGCTTCCCCTTGATTATCGTAAAATGACTCCCCTCCTTATTTCATTTTTGCCCTTTCGGTAGTTACTCAAAGCCGGTTTTTTTCTCCATAGCTGCCATCCAGTAAATCCTCTCCGCCTCCCTGACTTTTCCCTTAACGCTATTTGTTGACATTATGGCTTACAATACCAGCCGTATATTTACTAGTGAGTCTTCTAGTTTCTTTTTCTCCACTGTGTGTCCACGCTCTTCCTATACAAATAACGGAACACCTTCTCTGCCAATCTACTCTCCTTCATATTTCTTAGCCTTTCTTCGAAACCTTATTTTGCTCTGCGCTTCCCTCGCCTCAAAACCTGCCCACCCCATATCGCCCTTTACAGCTCGGTTTGTCGTCTTCCCGTGAGCACCCAACGCGAGGTGGGTCCCACAGTCCTTTGTGATTTACATCCATTCCCGATGCACCTCTGCCCTCATGCACACCACTGAGTTCCCAAAAGTAAGCCCTGGAACCATTAACACCCTTCCACAGACCTCGAAGCACCTCATACCTATTGTATCCCCACAACGCTCTGTGCTTTCATTATTGCCGCATTCCTCTTTCCTTTTGCCTGCCGAGGCTTTTTTTTTCCTGTACCTCCATGTACTCTATCACTCTCATTTACCCATACTCCAAGGGTACTTGTATTCACTTACCCTCGGTATTTCTTGGCCTTGTTATGGACACCGGTCTGATCACAGGGATCATTGAATACCATCAATCCACACTTCGTTACACTGAATCTAGTCCAAGAGCTTCACCTTTCCCTTCCGCATATATTCGCCAGCTGCTGTATATCATCTCGACTTGTCCGCAAATAAGACGATATCGTCCGCATAAAATAAACCTGGAAGCTTCTGCTCAATCATCATGCCGCCCTGTTTGTGTGACAGATTAAAACCAATGTGCTACCTTCTAGCGCTTTTTTCCATACTGACCATGTACAGCATTGAATAACAGCGGAACAAAGGGACATCCCTGTCTCAGACCCTGCTAACCTTCAACGTTCTCTTTGCCTACGCATTCCTTCCCACTCTATGCAAACTGTATTTTCTCGGTATATCTCCCTCAAAAGCTGTATACAGTCGTCGCCCATGCCCATTCCTTTCAATATATCCCACAAAATTTCCTGATCAACGTTGTCGTATGCCCCAGTGATGTCTAGAAAGCCACGTACAAGGGCTTATTCTCTATTTTAGATATTTCTATACACTGAGTGAGAACAAACAGGTTATCGTCTAGCCGCCTGTCGACTCGAAATTCGTTCTGAAGTTCTCCCAAAATATCGTTTATGTTCGGCCCATGTTTCTATTTTCATTTTTACTGATTGCCATCGCCAACCTGTATAGTACCGATTGTAATGGTAGTGGTCTATACGAGCGACATCTTGTCCTTTTCTCCCTTGCCTTTATAGATTAAGTTCATTCTACTTTTTCGCCAACTGTCCGGTATTTGTCCGTCCTTTAAGCTTTTTTCTACTGCTTTAACAATGCTTCTTTAGTGTTATGTCCTAGTTCGTTATTGAGGCTAACGGGAATCCCATCTAAACCCGCGGCAGTGCGCTTTGGAATTTTTCCTTCGGCCTTTTTCCAGTTGAAATTATCAAGTACTAGCTCTTCCTCTGTTGCTTTCTCCGCCACACTTTTACTCACCGGGGAGATCCCCTGGACGCTCTTTTTAAACGAATCGGCTGTTACCTTTTGGATGTAACCTAGCGCTTCGTACCCTTCCAATTGATTTCCTTTTTCATCTAGAATATGTTGTTGCGTTGTGACAGACTTCCTACCTAGCGCCTTTATGTGGCTCCAAAAAATCCTAGGCGCGGCCTCCTTTTTTTCGTGTATCTCTGTCATCCAGCGTTCACTTTCACCTTTAATTTTTGCCTCTACCAATTTCTGTACAAGGGATTTTTTCTCTAAATATATTTCCCATATTTTTTTTACTTCGTCCTGCGGCCCGCTTCTCCTTTTTTGCCTTTCTATGCTCCCGTGATGCTTCGCGTCGCTTCTCGATCGCCTCCCGGATTTCCTTGTTCCACCAACTTTTTGGCTTCCTTTTTCCTTTCCAGCAAACAGTTTTCTTCTCTTTCCCTATCTCCTTCGTCATTAGCTGTAACAGCTCACTATACTCCCAGTCCTTGCCTGGTATTCGCCTACTTCTTCCTCGACTCTTGCGGCTATATTTATTATTTGTTTGTCATTTAAATACGAGCTGCCAGACTTTGATTCCATGCTCATATTTTCAGTTTCGTATCCCATTTGTAATGTTATTCATTTATGATCACTACCCAAGCTGTTAATGCCTTCCTCGTCTATCCCCATTTCTGTCAGTTTGTGGTAAATTCCTTCAGTCATGAGACAATAATCAATACTTGATTGCTTGTTTCCGACTTCCCATGTGATCTGGCCGTCACATTAGGCCCCGTGTTAACTATCTCCAGACTATGTTGCTCGCAAAGATCTAGTAATAACTTCCCATTGGTGTCTGAATATCCGTCAAGGTCATGTATGTGGGCATTCATGTCCCCTAGAAGGATGATTTCGGCCCCATTACCAAATTCCTTAATATCCGCACTCATGCAATCCACTATCTCCTGATTCTTTTCCTCTGCAGTTATTCCCCGTCCACAAGTAGGCTACCCCTAGCCACGTTTCCTTTCCACCTACTGTGCCCAGAACCCAGAGGTGCTCTGAACACGTCTGTTTCACTCTAACCCATTTGGCTCCGCGATGAATTAGCATTCCTACACCCCCACCTTTCCTTTCCGATATGGTCCTGTTACACCCTTCCCAAACATAATTTTCAATATGTGGTGGCTCTTCCAAGTCTCTAAGGTGTGTTTCTGTAACCGCATACACGCCTATCTGTTCTTTGTTTAACTGCTCCTCAATCTCTAACCATTTTGCCTTCTTTCTGCCACCCTGCATGTTTATGTAACTAATTGCAACACGCGCCTTTTCCCTTTTTCTTTTACCTTTTTTCTGGTTTTTTCGCAATTCTACCTGTCAAAGCGTCCTCCTGGTTGTTTTCCCTGTTACGAGCTACCCCGGACTCCGAAGGGCCCGTGAGCCCCCCAAAAAAGCTACTGCGCGTCCTGCCAGTCGCCAGCCCACCTCGTGTCCAAGCCTCTTATCGAAATGAATCTTGTCTCTTTGGAATCCACCCCACCTGTGCACTTCCCTGTTTAAATCCACTACCTCGAAACCCTTCTCTCGACTAATTCGCCATATCTCTTTGTTTGCGTCGACAACCGCTCTTTGCAGGTTGACGTTGCGTACTGGTACTTCCGGTACTGTGCATACTACAATTTGCACCTGGGGGGACACGGCGCGCATGTCATCCACCCCTTTCGCCAAGGTCGTCGCTAGTCCTGACGATTCTTTTTTCAGGACGTCATTTAGCCCTCCCGCAATTACAACGAGGTTACGATTGTTAGCTTTAGCTGCGAGTTGTTCACCCGCTTGACTCATTACTGTCCCCAGCGTTTGTCCTGGGAACGTCCCTATCGCAACTCTCTTGTCGCCTTTCACCCTTTCTTTGATTGCCGCTGCGCATCGGACTAAATTTGAGTCACCGGCGATGATGACCTGTTCAGACATTCCTTCTGAAACCTGCACCTGGCTGCTGACTAGGTGACTAGCGTGTGTCACGGCTGCTGGTTTGCTCCCTCCCTCCCTCAAAACTACTTCCCGGTAGCTGGGCCCTGTGACCAATGTATCTGCCTTTGTCATGCCTGTTTCCTTCATCTCTCCCGCACGGGGGGTCGTCGCCATAATGCTTCCGCCGTCACCTGCGTCTTCGTTCCCTTTCACGACCTTCGATAGGCCCTTCTCGGCTGACCGGAGCCTTTCTTCCATGGCTGACGTTTTCTCTCGCTCCTTCGCCAATGCATTCTCCAGCTCTGCGATTTTCTCCATGAGCCCACTCTGGACCGCCATCATATTTTTCATTTTCTCCTCGAACTCGCACTGTCTACACTTGGCGTCATCTTCTGCTTTCTCCTCCGCACTAACTTCCACCTTCCAACCTACCCCGCACTCTGAACACTTTACGGTCTTTTTGACCATGGCTAGCTCAGTTTACCGATGCCCACGTGTTAGAAAACTGTACTAAAATACACTGGTCTAAGCCAAAAAGAACCACAATAATAAATTTATACGCTACACTTCACAGCACCTGCGCATGCACGTGGTCGGTCTACGCGCAGACCTCAGCCACGTGGTGGCTGGAGAAAAAAAAGACACAGTACAAAATACTAAAAAAAAACGTACACCGTAATAGACCTAATCAAGCTTTACGCTAGCGCCTTACGTTCTCATAACGCTACAGACAGAGGCAAGCTGGAAACATGCAAAAACACTTATCTGTAGCTGTCATTCCGGAGCTCTCCAAAAACACGTCCGACCTCTACCACACTCTACGCAGAAGCGCCACCATGTGTCGAAACGAGGGTTGCTGCCTTTTCTCGACAACGAAAACTGGCTCTTTAAGGGAGGGAAGGAGGTGTTACTGGCGATTAAGTTAATGTTAAACAATTGAGTATATGTCATTTCTTTATTTATTTATTTTATTTATTCAATATAATGGCTATCCCATTCGAGATCACTGCAGGAGAAACACATATTGAGGTATTTTATACAAAATCCATGTGGAAGAGAATAAAACAAAAATAGATTAGTACGCTGAAAATTGGCTATTTGAAAACTACTTAACTACTTTGACACTGCTGCAGGCCGTAGCCGGGGGGCGGATCTGGGTCCCCCTTCCTTCTTCAATTTGGATGGGCGGGGGTGTTTAACCGATGACATTAATGAAATATTAGATGTTTTTTATTTGAAGGTCTTGAACAAGTGGGCTGCTCCCTAAATTTTTTTGCTACGGGCATGCACTGCTGCAATAACCATAAAATAGCGTCCGCAGGAAACAACAGCAGCTTGACCAACCGTAAGAAATTATTATTTCACACAGTTATGGGCATTTTGAAATAAGTATATATAAGCACGAAAACGAAAAAACTCATTCAGCCAGAGCCAATAGAATGAGGGAAGTTAAGTTATCTACGGTATTTCAATACCTATCGCATTGGCAATGACATCATAAAAAGAAATGAATAAAACATAGTGCTAACAGTTACCTTGAGCAAAATTAAATACACGTGCATCTAAACACAACACAAACCCAGCAGACTAGTCTAATTGGTGGCATTAAAATAACCTGAGTCAGATTGATGCTTGTGTTGAAATTTTAGAAGATTTTATTATCACTTTGAATGTGTTGCACTGAAAAGGGACCGCACATAATTTATCCGCACATAGCACTTTCTTGTGCCTGAATTTATCAGACCAGTGGCACCGTAGACGAAAAAAAACGTTAAATCCCACACATTGCCCATTGTACAAAGAAATATTCGTTATAATAGATTGATGTGTGGGGTTTAACGTTCCAAAACCACTATATGATTATGAGAGACGCCGTAGTGGAGGGCTCCGGAAATTTCGACCACCAGGGGTGTTTTAACATGCACCCAAATCTGCGTTATAATAGATGCGTACCAGTGCAAAAACATGCTCTCTACACTTGAAGGGGGTTGTAAAAAGCTGTAGGCTAATAGCTAGAAGTTTTCGTAAGGGATGATAAATATTTCCCGTCTTAGTTGTTGAACTTGCAATAATAAAATGGCCTGAAAATTAAATAAGTGGGATGATATGATCAAAAAAAACACCCAATGGCGACCGGTCATAGGTGCAGATGGGCAAACGGCGCGCTATCCGAAAAACCAGCCGCGCTGGTTTAAAACCGGACAGGTGGCGACCTATAGTCAAAACGTTGCGTCCGGCGACACCCCTTGTAGATGCACCTTTTATATCTTGAAGCTTTAGTCTTCCCTTCAGCTGTCAAGAGTGCGGAGGCTTTCTCCTGGGCTCTTCCAAGCGTTTTCTGAAGCACGGCCGCTCTATTTCTCCCTTTGGTGCTGCCCGCCAAATGCTCCTCCCCGCCTGTGAGAGCCCTGGTTCTCTTTCCACCTCCGCATCGGCTGTGGCGCTTGCTCTCGGTGACACGAATACAGATATCTGGGTGCATGGATAAGCAATGAAACTGAGTACCTAAGGGAACACAAAATATACGTGACGACTAAAGGTAACAGGAATTCAGCAGTGATGAAAAATAGGGCACTGTGGAATTACAATAGGTATGATGTCGTGAGAGGAATATGGAAAAGGGTCTTGGTTCCTGGTCTGACGTTCGGCAATGTGGTCTTGTGCATGATATCAGAAGTTCAAGCAAGATTAGAAATTAAGCAACGTGGGTTAGGTAGGCTGGCCTTAGGAGCTCACGGGAATACACCAAATCAGGGAGTACAAGGTGATATGGGATGGACATCATTTGAGGGCAGGGAAGCTAGCAGCAAGGTAAAATTTGAGAAGCGATTGAGAGAAATGGGGGAGGAGCGTTGGGCTACGAACTTTTTCCGCTACTAGCACATAAAGAATGTCGATACAAAATGGAGCAAGCGAACCAGAAAATTGACGGGTAAATACTTAGAAAACAGCAGGGGGCCAAACCAAAAAGAACTATCGGTTAAGAAGAAGGTGAAGGAAACTGAGACCGATATATGCAGAATTGGCAAGATTAAGAAATCCTCACTAGAGATATATTGAACTTTTAAGCAGGAAATTGCCAAGGGAAGGAGCTATGATAATTCTCGGGGTGGTTCTCTGCTGTTTGAGGCCAGGACGGGAGTATTGCGACCCAAGACATATCGGGCCAAATACGAAGAGGTAGACACGGTATGCAGTGCGTGTGGAGAGGAAGAGGAAAGTGCCGAACACTTGATAATGTTCTGTAAGGGGCTTCACCCTATAGTTCAGGATGATGGCGCTGAGTTTTTGAAAGCACTGGGGCTTAAGAACATGGAGGGTAAAATAGACCTTAAGCGAGTAGAATTAACTAAAAGGAGGTTATCTGATTCGTGGCTAAAGTCAAGGCACGAGTGAAAATTGAACCCTTCACTGCAAAGTACCAGTCCTCAACTTCACTATTTAAAGGGGAAAAAAGAAAAATCTAGTTCTTTGTTCACTAAGTATTACGGCTTGGTGGCGTTAGCTGCCGCCCGATCTAAAGGGTACAGCCATATCAATCCATCCATCCAACTGGTGTTTCTCCCAATGCTCCTTTCAGCTACAGTCAAACAGTGTGCTATCTGCACCGGTAGTTTTGTGTGTTTCTGATCAGTGCCTTGTAATGTTCTCATCAATAGGCTGCATCACTTCAGCTGGATTAGCGGTCGATCACTGAGTGACACATAATAGTGCAAGAAATACGACGAATGCAGTAAACAAGGCTATCCCAGCTGTGCGACTAAAGCCCGTGTACTACGCGATGTCACTGCACGTTAAGGAACTTCAGATGGTTGAAGATATTCTAGTCGTGCCTCCACTTCGGTGTGGCTCATATACGTATCATAGTTTGGCACGTAGAACCCCAGATATTAATAATAATATTACTAAACAGTCCGACTCGGTGTGGCTAGGGTGTTTGGCTGCTGACCCCAAGTTCCTGGGTTCAAACCCAGCCGCGGCATTTCGATTGAGGCAAAAATGCTTGAGGCTCGTGCGCTGTGCCATGGCACTGCTCATTAAACAACACCACATGGTGTATATTTCCGGAGCCCTTCACTGCGCCGTTTCTCATACACAATCATATCGTGGTTTTGGGACGTAAAACCACACTTATGATTAAGAACGAAGAGTTGTAGTTTATCTATATCGTTCATTCGCTGCGATTTACTTTTTTATGGAATTATTCAAGTCCAGGGGAAATCGAAATTTACCCCTGAATGCGAATGGTAGTGATCGATACATGTAGATTCCTAGGTAATTTGGAGTCATAGGCACGCTGTCGAAAAAATTGTTGGAGCAAGCCTAACGGTATTGTCAGTAGCAAAAAAAAACAACGTTTTTTTCTCAGTTTCTCTCAATAATAAAAAGAAAAGAAAACTCCACGTGTGTGTATGTACGCCGTTATACCAGTGTTCTGCGTGAAGTGAAGCGGTATCTGACACGCTTGCGGTAGGCGCGTAGCCAGAAATTTTATTCGGGGGGAGGTTGGGGGGGCGACTTGATTTTAGGGAGGACATTTCCTTGCACTGATGATTATCCACTCTATGCCATAACGGAAGAAAATGTTGGGAAGTGGGGGGGGGGGGGGGCAAAGGCTGGGTGTAGCACCCATTGGCTTGCGGTAATATGTCAAAGCCAATCATGTGCAACTAATTAGCCCGACAATTGTTTATCTAGAGGTAGATGGTTCTGCGTAAATGCCCTTCATTAGATACACACGGTGAGTTTAATTGGCTGCCCGATTGAAGCAATTAAAGAAACACAATACCCTTGTCTTTATCTCGCTCGTACGACCACTCAACATTGCATGAATAATCTTTTTCGAAATGATAAAAACGTAGTGGCTCTAAATTCTGTGTTAACTAAATAGCTTAGGTTAATTTGTGTTTTATTTATTTATAAAGATATACTGTGCGTATTTATTAGTGTGTAGTGACGTACGTATTTATTCGCGCTACCTATATTCATGTATTATGTGAATCAGACAATTATAAGTAAACAGTCTTCGCAAATAGTCACATATGGATCATTTATCACTGAGGACTTTGCGGAAAAGAGGTTTCCAAAAATGTCCGAGTATAACTTCTATAGAGATGCTAAAAATACATTCAGTTGGCCAGTAATATACTCAGTAGCTTTTTTATAATAGCAGTATGGAAGAACAAAACGGCATCGCATGAGAACCAAACAACGGCAGGATGCGACTGTTACAACAGAGGTAGGATGAGTGAGATTACACTTTAGTGGGACGTGGTGCGAACAGGTGCAAGTGTGATTGCTAGATGGATGGATGGATGGATGGATGGATGGATGGATGGATGGATGGATGGATGGATGGATGGATGGATGGATGGATGGATGGATGGATGGATGATTGATGGATGGATGGATGGATGGATGGATGGGCGGATGGATGGATGGATGGATGGGTGGACGGACGGACGGACGGACAGACGGACGGACGGACGGATGAATGGATGGATGGATGGATGGATGGATGGATGGATGGATGGATGGATGGATGGATGGATGGATGGATGGATGGATGGATGGATGGATGGATGGATGGATGGATGGATGGATGGATGGATGGATGGATATGGCTGTACCCTTTAAATCAGGCGGTGGTTAGCGCCACCAAGCCGTAATACTTAATGAACCAAAAAACTAGATTTTTTTTTCCTTTTAAAAAGTGAGGTTGAGGATTCGTACTTTGCAGTGAAGCGTTTAATTTTCACTCGTGCCTTGACTTTAGCCACCAATCATATAACCTACTTGTAGTTAATTCTACCCGCTTAAAGTCTATTTTGCCCTCCCTGTCCCTAAACCCAACTGCTTTGAAAAACTCTGCGCCATCATCCTGAACTATAGGGTGAAGCCCTTTACAGAACATTATTAAGTGCTCGGCCGTTTCTTCTTCCTCTCCACACGCACTGCATACCGTGTCTACCCCTTCGTATTTGGCCCGTTATGTCTTGGTTCGCAATACTCCCGTCCTGGCCTCAAACAATAGAGAACTACTTCGAGTATTATCATAGATCCTTTCCTTGTCAATTTCCTGCTTAATAGTTTGATAGATCTCTAGTGCGGACTTCTTAATCATGTCAATTCTCCACATATTGGTCTCAGCTTCCTTCACCTTCTTCTTAACCGATAATTCTTTTTGGTTTGGCCCCCTGCTGTTTTCTAAGTATTTACCAGTCAATTTTCTGGTTCGCTTCCTCCATTTTGTATCGACATTCTTCATGTACAAGTAGCTGAATACCTTCCTAGCCCAATTTTCCTCCCCCATTTCTCTCATGCGCGTCTCAAATTTTATCTTGCTGCTAGCTTCCATGCCCTCAAAGGATGTCCATCCCATATCACCTTGTACTCCCTGATTTGGTGTATACCTGTGAGCTCCTAAGGCAAGCCTACCTATTCCACGTTGCTTAATTTCTAATCTTGCTTGAACTTCTGATTTCATGTACAAGACCGCCTTGCCGAACGTCAGACCAGGAACCATGACCCCTTTCTATATTCCTCTCACACCATCTTACTTATTGTAATTCCACAGTGCCCTTCTTTTCATTACCGCTAAATTCCTGTTACCTTTAGTCGTCACGTATATTTCGTGTTCTCTTAGGTACTCGGCCCCATTGCTTATGCATACGCCCAGATATTTGTATTTATCTGTTATCTCTAGCGTGACCTCCTATATTCTAAGCTCACTACCTTCATTGTCATTAAAAATCAAGACTGCTGATTTTCCCTTACTGAATCTGAAATCTAACCTATATCCCTCATTACTGCAGATGCCCACCAATCTCTGCAAATCTTTCCAGTTGTCGGCCATTAGCATTATATCATCTGCGTACATCAATGCTGGTAGTGCCTGTTCAATGAGTTTTCCTTGTTTGATGAAACAGAGGTTGAAGCCCAGTCCACTTCCCTCTAATTTGGCCTCTAATCCTTGTAGGTACATCATGAATAATAACGGTGACAGGGGACACCCCTGCCTACGCCCCCGTTTTACCTCTGCAGGCTTGGATACCTGTTTTTTCCACTTTAAAACTACCTTGTTACCTTTATAGATAACCTTTAAAAGATTAGTGACAACATCTTCCACGCCTAGTGTGTCCAGTATTTCCCACAATTTCCCTTGAACCGCGCTATCGTACGCCCTCTTGATATTCAAAAATGCTTACCACAGGGGCATGTGTTCTTTTTCTGCTATTTCGATGCACTGCGTCAGTGAGAACAGATTGTCTTCCAACCTCCTGTGTTTCGGAAACCCATTCTGCAGTTCCCCCAGCACCCCCTTATCCTCTATCCATGCCTGCAGTCTTTCCTTTATTATCTGCATCGCCAGCCTGTATACCACTGATGTCACTGTTATAGGAAGACAGCTGCTTATGTCAGCTTTGTCCCCCCCCTTTTTTATAGATGATGCTCATCCTGCTAAGTTTCTATTCATCGGGAACTTCACCATCGATTATTATTTTCCTCACTGTCTCTGTCAAAGCCTGCTTACACTTCGAATCTAATGTCTTTATCAGCATATTTGGAATACCATCTGGGCCTGTTGATGTACTACTAGGAACCCTTTTCTCAGCCCTTTCCCACTCTCGTTGTGAAAATGGAGCCATTGCCCCACTTGATTCATCCTTGTCTATTGTGGTGCATAAAGCACTTCCTGTTGAAATTTTCTGTCACCCTTGTTCTTATATATTTAATAGCTTCGTACCCTTCTAGCCTAGCACCTTGAGCTGTAGTTATAAACCTCTGCTCTAGGCTCGTCTCATTTCTTAGGGAGTTTATATGGTTCCAAAATTTCGCAGCTGCCCTTCTATCTTTTTTATGTACTTCTGCCAGCCACTGAGCTCCCTTTCTTCTAATATTTTCATTGATCAGAAGGGATGTATTCCTTCTACAGCTTAGAAAGGTTTCCCATTTTCTTTCAACATCATCTGTCGGTTCACCCCGCTGCTTAGCATGTCTGTGTTCTCTAGAGGCTTCCTGACGTTTTGCTATGGCTCTCTTAACTTCCTCATCCCACCAACTTTTGGGTTTGTGTCTTCTTTTCCGGGGTGACTTGTCACGTGCCTTAGCAAGCTCTAGCTCAAACCGTCTATTTAGACTCGTGTATGTCCACACTGTTTTACTATCCTCAGTGATTACTTTCTCAACTTGTTTAGTGGCTATTTCAATTTGCCTTTCTGAATAAAAATTTTCCTGTAGTTGCTCATCTTGTCTCCTTCCCACTTTCACTGCTCTTCCAAAACTTAGCAGGTACGTTTGTGATCACTACCCAGACTTCTGGAGTCACCTTCATCTATGTGCATTCCCTTGAGCTTATCATACATCTTATGTGACATCAGTGCGTAATCTATCGTCGACTGCAGCCTTCCTACCTCCCATGTTATTTGCCCTTCACACTTCTCGGTACTGTTGCAAATGATCAAATCAAGCCTTTCACACTTATCCATGATCATTTTGCCTGTCGGGTCGGTATACCCATCTATATATTCTATGTGCGCATTTATATCTCCTAGTATAATTATCTCGCACTCTCTTACTAACTCCTGAATGTCCTTTGATATACACTCTACCATTGCCTGGTTTTCGTCTCTGGCCTTTGCTCCCGTCCACAAGTACACGAAACCGAGGAGTGCCATTTGCCCTGCCACTTTCCCTTTTAGCCAGAATTGTTCCTTGCACTCCGCCTTGACCCTTTGCCACTCTGTACTTTTATGAAGGAATGCCCCAATACTACCCCCCTTTTCTGCTACCTTTCGTTCTATTACAATATTCCCACGCGTAGTCCGGATTGTTAGGAGGTTGTTCCATGTCCCTAAGATGTGTTTCTACAAAACCGTATACCATCGGCCTCTCCTCTCTTAGCTGTTCTTCTATCTCTTCCCACTTCAGCCAGTTCCTACCACCCTGCACGTTAATATACCCTATATCTGAATTGCTTTGCCGATGGGCAGCGCCCTCACCCGGCCTCCATAGTTGCCGGTCGGTCAGTTTTTTCTTTTACACACGCTCTTTTGTTCGGGAACGACTCGGCAGGCCGTAGCCAAAAGGGAATATCGAGCGGCCGTGACTGAAGGCACTGTCAATTTTCGGTATATATGCGTAACTTAATTCTTCCTGTCTCACATCATACTTGTATCATACTTCAACGCTCTTTTCAGTGCGAAGCAACTTACAGAGACTCAGCTTTTTGGCGTCTACTGTAGTCACGGGATCGCATGTAGTCACGGTCCGTCATAAAAAAGGACTATGCACCACAATACTTGGGTACATCCCACTATTTAAGCCTGGTCCACAAAAAATAAAGAAGGGAACAGGCAGCCCAATAAATAGCCGACCACGTAAGAGGAACAGAACTGCCCTTCTAGTCTGACCGGGAATGCAGGACAGGAGGAGAGGAGTTTTAGCTTAAGATGCATTCTGACGCAGTTTTCGGATGAGGCTAGTTGAGTAGAACCACCCTTCTCTACGTGACCGGTTTCAGGCTTGGCATCACTAATGTATCGCCAATCACTTTCAAAACACTGCATGCCTCGCCCCTTCCCACGTTTTTTACCCTTTCTTTTTTGTTATTGCCCAATTTCTCTACTGTGTGCCACATTGAAGATCTTTGAGCTGGCTCTTCACATCATGTTGTACGTTAATGTGAAAAAGTCATCAATTCCGAATCAACATGAATTTCTCACTGGCCGCCCAACTACCTCGAATTTTGCTAGTTTCATAACGAAAATTTTCCCACCCATTTGTCAGAGGGAACAGGTTGACGAAGTTTATTGTGACCTGAGCAAGGCTTTTGACGTAGTCAGCCACTCACTAATTTTGGTTAAACTTGCAAACTTTCATGTTTGCAAATCTCCAGCCCAGCTATCTGCTTAATAGATTATGCTATGTTGCCGTGAATGGCAGCATCGTTATTGTACAAAGTAACTAGTGGGATCCCTAGAGCGTCGGTATTAGGTCCACGCTTATCTTACAGCGAAAACTCCTATGGTTTAGAACACAAGTCACGTGTGGTGCCGTAGTTGTCCACCACTGCCGGTGCCCGTAACCAATATCACAAGAGAAAACTCAGTAAACAAAAAACACCACGAACACATAGGGATTCTGACCCGGGTCCACTGCCTGCCAGCCCTGCATTCTACCACTGAGCCACACCGGTGCTTGAAACTGACTTCATATTTCGCCTTAGGCAGGCTTGATGTCGGGAAAGCAATCGTGCTTATATGAGTAATACAGCATTTTAGACACTTAAGGGAACATCCAGGCGTCACACAATATAAATTAGGTAAAGAGTGGGTCGTCCAATGATCCAACCCATTACAAAGTATTGTTATCATTCATATATTAACTGTGCAGATGTAGTTGTAGATATAGATCCTAAATTTCTGGCTCACACCACACCCACTTTGGCGGATCAGCCAAGAATCGGGCAGCTTAGCAAAAAAAGGGAACGTGTATTGAAATACTAGTGAACAGAACTACACAAATATTGTTGTTTTTTTTGCGTGTGCAAGTATCTCAAGAAAAAAGTTGAATGATTTTGTTCCTACTGAAATATTAACTGTGGCGCATACCCACTTCAGGCATAATTCTTCATCGTCCTCAGCTACTGCATAAAAATATTGCACAATATTCTTAACAAGTGTATCGCGGATGCCACGCTTCTCTGAAGAATTATGAAGAATAGCATAGTGGATGCCAGCCTACTACAAAAATTATGATTATTTATGGCGTTGTGGGTACCGGACGCGTAGCCAGAAATTTTTTTCGGAGGAGTGGGGGGGGGGGGGGCACCACCTTGATTTCGGCACGGGCACCCCCTTAAAATGGCCAGTTTTTGCTTTCTGTGCCATGTCAAATAAATGGGGGGGGGGGGGTTAACGTGCCCGGTATTCCACCCCCTGACGTCGACCCTGGTGGGTGCCCAACAAGTGTGCTCGTAGCAGTTACTCAATTAAGAAAATGCTCTAAAGGCCAATCTTCAAGCTTTCGCTGTGACCGTGCTGCACGTTCCGCACAGGCTTAACGTTCATAAGAAATCGCAGGGATGACTACTGCTCGAATGCGAAAGTCAGCCTTTTTGCCTCTGCTTCGAAGCTGTATTTCAACCACGTTCCGCTTGACTCTTATTTTTAATGGACGTTAACGATGTTTCTGTTTTCAATTCGTTATTATTATTTTCTCTTGCATGCCGATGACATTAAGATATTTAAGGAAACTCATTCAGTGAGCGACTGTTGCTTGGTGCAGTCAGATTTGTGTTCTGTGTTCGAATGGTGTGACAACAATAATCTTTGTCTGAATACCTCAAAGACCAAATTCATTAGTATTTCTTGCAAAAAATTCATTGTGTTATTTTCATACTCTGTCAACACCATGTCGTTGTGTATAAGGTTTATGAGTTCAGTGATATTGGTTTTCCTTTTGATAGCATGCTAAATTTTTCTGCTCACACTAACCGTGCTGCCATGCGACTCCTTCTTTCTGTTAGCTGTGTTTTCAGTACCTCTCGAGGATTCAGTTCTTCTACAGAAGCTTCCACAAATCGCACACCGCTATATGTCTTCCTGAACTTGAGTATGCATCTGTGATGTGGAATGACATTACTTAATCTGGCAGTGACGCCATTGAGCGAGTGCAAAAAAAAATTCCTTAGGCATTTACAACCATCGTTCTTCTAGAAATGACTGGATCTCGTTCTAACACGGCCAGATATTATCGTCGCCATCATTTCACTGCCGATGAAATCGCATTGACCTGCCATTTGTTTGCAAGCTAGTCCATGGTTTGCCACCCTCCCCTTTACTTCTTCAGTTGTATAAATTTCTCAATTCTGTGTACGTTATCCAGAGAGAGTCAAACATTTCATGTACCTGCCAACTTTTTTCAACACTCTACTGCTCATGGAATACCAATTCTCTATAATATTAACTTTCATGATGCTGATGTTTTTCATAGTGCACTGTCATTGTTTTTATCTCAGCTTTACAATGTATTGACGTATTTCTTCACAATGTATGGATTCTTTCTTTTTGCGTCTTTCAGGAACGTTTTTATATATTAGTGTACATTCCCCTTTGTCTTTCACTCCCGTTCCACGATTCTTGTCTTCTCTTTTTATTCTTCCTCTGTTCTGCGGATCTTTTGTCTGTGCGTTTTCACTCTTTTATTTGATTTATTTTTCTGAATACTGTCTGCATTGTAATGTTTACTTTTATTGTTTTATTTTTGCGTGCGCCTGGATAAAAACATCATGGTTTTTCCTTGGACCATTAAATAAATTATGTATCAATTGCTTGATTGATTGGTTGATTGATTGATTGATTGATAATCTATTGCAAGAGTGGCCGTATGCCCATTTTCGCTGTGTTTCACTTTTCTTTTACCCAACTCTAATACTCTCACACTCATGTGTATCTTTACTGTCCAGTTCCTTTCTCGGCCTGTACAAAGGCACACAGTATTGTTAAATAAATGAATAAATAAATAAATAATACTTCTATGGATATTTCGAATGATGCGCATGTGTTCACACAAATGGATCTCACAAGTTAATTCATGTAGTAGTTGAATATTTATTTATTTATTATTTATTTATTTATTTATTTATTTATTTATTACTTTTGTGAGACCCTCTAGTTACATATTGTAAATCATAAAAGGGAGCAGAGGAAATACAGTTTAACAGTGAAAGAAATGAATAAATATACAGTGGACATAACACTGCCACGTAACAGTGAATTCTTCCACCCATAAAGTGCACTTTTTTAATAAAAAATGTAAGTTATTACGCAAAAAGTGAACTAAACAGTTAATCAACACCAATAAACATGTACCCGTTAAAACAGTTTACGATTTCAAATTTATTAGCGTATTCTCATAACGAGTGTAGTCGGTGACGGTAGCTAGTAGTAATTAGAGTTACTCTATCTGCTACCTAAATGTAGCAAGTGAAGCAACTCTACCGATGATGCAGGTAAATTGTTCTAATCGAGTAAGGTCTTAACAAATACTGATTCTGAATATGCTGTAGTGTTGTGAAGAGGCACGCTGACATTGTGCACATGTTCATGGCGAGCTGAATAGTAAACTGCCGGGTGGATCCAAAGGAGCCAAGGAATGCGTTGTGGTGATAGATTTTGTGAAATAACAAACTGAGCGTTTCCTTTCTGCGAAAATATAGTGGTGGGATATAGGGAGCGCACTCTCTATAAATGAAACACTTGCACAGCAATTAAAATTAGCCAGGCCAAAATGAACAGAGAGCTTTTTTTACTTATTTGATTTTGATAATTTCAGTTATTATTAACAAGCTACAAATTAAACCCACCAAAAACTAATTTTGTTGTTTTTCAGTCTCACCAACATCAACTTAATCATATCCCGCCAATATTTATAAATCAATTCGCAATTGAAGCAGATGAGGGGGCTACTTTCTTGGGAATCCAACTTGAACGCAACTTGAAATATCATTCGCATATTGCTCTCCTACGAAGAAAAATGGCTTACGGCATACATGCTCTGCTTAAAGCCAGCCCGTGATATATTTTCACAATCTACATTGCTTTCACTGTACTATGCTTTTATTCATTCTCACTTTAATTACGGTATCACATCTTGTGGCAATACTTACGGTAGTCACCTTGTCTCTCCTAACTATGCAAAATTATTCTACTAGAATACGTGCTATAGCCCTCCTACATGTCAGCAACATCCTAACTGTCAGTGGCACCTTCAAATTCAAATTAGGAATATTACTGTGCAAGCAAATCAACAATCAGCTTCCTGTGTTCATTATCTCTCCATCTAATCTAGTGCATAATAACTTGACAAGGTTCGCACATAATCGGAATTTAATTTTACCACAGGCTCATAATAACTTTGGCAAGCAAACAATTTACTACAATGGAATCTATTTCCGGAATACTATATCTCCGGCGATCAAAACATCGCAATCGATTGGCAAATTCAAAAAGAACTGATGACCTTCCTCTCATCACTTTCATCACCTGGGTAGTTTTCGCCTTTTCTGTTACTCTCCTTTCTATTTATATCATTTCGCAACATAAGTAATAACATAGCATCATCATCATTGATTGCTGAAATAGATGTGACATTTGTTTTCTGTTCATTGTGTATTTATTAATGCTTGTTTCACTGCGTTCTTCTGGAAGCTGTATAGAAGTGCCTGATTACCTTTAATTTTTTCATCTAGACTTTTTTGGAATTTCGTAAAGTTATAAGTACTGCATTACCTTTATTTCTGTGTTGTCTGATCTTGTAATTTTGTCTGCAATTATTAGCATTGAAATATTCTTATTTCGTATATAGTCTGCTTCTGGCTTTTGCTTCTTTTCTCCCGCTTTCTCCTGTTATTTTTTCTCAAATTGTCCTTTTTCCAGCTTGCGTTGTATTTTTTTGCTTATTTTTTGTACTGCTGTTTATTAATTCAAATGTTTTATGTATTCGTTACTGTAGGAGGTCCCGATTCAGTCTTTGACTATGGGACCTCCTTCTGTATATTATCAATTTGTAACGCTCCTGGTGACACCATAAAATCATTTCTTATTTTGATTCTGAATTTGCCTTATCTCGCATTTTAAGTTGTACGACAGTACTATTTTAGTAAACCAAGACGCACTCATGTGCGATCACACAAATAGCGTAATAACAGACAACTGAGCGTCCCCCACCACACGACACTATTAGAGAAACGCATGCACCGGTGTTTAAGTTACTTTCATTGTTTATGTTATTGCACCAACAAGAAATGACCTACTTTTTTTTTCTGCCGATTCATGCACTGAGCGTGCTCCCAGTATTTCTGGCGCTACTTGTTTTCAAAACACCCGCGTAAACAACTTACACTGAATCTATTCACGTGACCTTTAACAATAATAAAAATGTGCTTTGCGAGCATTTTTTTTTTCCTTAGTCATTACTTTTTGACATTCAAGGTGCGCGCGTTAGTTATTTTGATCCAAATTTTACCACCTTATGCCGGCCTTTTTGGGTCTCGAAGGCTCTGCATTTCCTCTTCAGAGTGCATCGAAACAAAATGAACGTTTAGGTTTTTAACAATTGTATAATATTTAATGTTTTGACATTGTTCTACATCATGAAAATCAAAATAAATTTTTGGTGTGGACTTTTTATTTTAGCAATGGTATCAGAACTCGGGCTTAGCTTTAATCTCAAAGGCTATGCTCTGGCGTATTACGTGCGTTCGTGTAGTTTCATAGTACTATTGTATCAAACTCTATGTGTTGGTCTGAATTTTGATCTCTAAATACGTTACTACCTCATGTTGTAATGTTCTCCGCATGAATGGTCTTAAATTTATAAAGATCTCATAGGCTACATTTTTTTTTTCAATTGTGAATTGCTCAATTCCTCCAAAGTGAAAAAAAACTGCGAAAGGTTCGCGAAAAATTCGCCAGCCTTCAGAAATTGAATTCATGGTATTACACGCAGTAAGTAATGTTGAATACATCAAACAAGTTTGAAATTGCTGGTATAACAGGCATGATGGAAAAACACGCCCGAGTGTTTCAGACAATATCAAATGATGAGATCCCGCGGTAGGCTTTACTTACACCACGACCTACTGTACTTCTGACCTGCCCAGCTTGCGGAGGTCTACGGAGCTGCCTCGGATTCCGAACTTCGCCACCTAGGAGCGCGCGAGTTACCCCAGCTGAGCGCCGGTGGATGCATAGAAATACGTGGGTTGTCGCCGGTTAGAGAAGAGTTCTATCACGCATTGAGTAAATGTTGCGGCTATCTTGAATCATTTTATTTCATGTGACTTTGAGAATCTTCTTTTGCATTTTAGTTGACATCTAAGTGCAGTATTTTTGAAATAGAATCGCAAATCAGGTACAAACACATGTATCAGCGTGCAAAACAAGAAAGAATGACGACGGAGACAGGTTGTAAAAAGCGCTGGTCACCAAATGTTTATTTAACTCATGAAACCAGCTATATGTGTATACAATGGCAGACTTGTCGGTGGAGTACAAACAGCTGGCTTGCATTTACTGTCTGGGCAAGAAAGGGCAAGGACTATGACATTTGACAGTGGCCGCGGCATTCAGCGCGCATAGAAAACAACCCGATACAGATAATTATGCGCATGAATACCTTCGTCTCAAATGGCAAATGTATATCGCAGGTACATGAATAATCAATGAAAGGCACACTGGAACTGTTTTAAAAACGATACAGCCCTTAAAATCACTTATTCAGCACTAATTCTTCCCACAATGGGTGTGTTTCAAAACCTAGTTGCATAACCCCATGTAGTGACATGGCTTCCATTTGTGCACTCTTGTCATCTTTCTTTTTTTTTTGCTAATAAACAGTTGTGAGTATAGCGCGTTGCCGTTTACTTTCTTGAGGTTGTTGGTTTATAAGTTTTTTGCCCTAATATACGTCTCAGTCTTCCATGCAGCACTAACCAGCCCAGCAACTCTCTCTTTTAGAGACACGTAGTCTTTTGCAACACATTACATTTTCAGCATGCCAGACAACCCTTAATTGAGCAGACTTACCCTTTATAGAAATCACCTTGATCCATTTTTTCACGGACCTCGGTCACTGGAAACTCATGGAAAGTCACATCAGGAGTCTTCCCTTGCCTTTATTCACAGAAAGGCACGCAGAACACCAGCATCGTGATGGTTAATTTGCACCACGAAACCTCGCTTCGGTGATGTACGAACTGCACCTACCTGCACGCTTCTGTCGCAGCTCGGCACAAGCAGACGGTAGCAAAAGATTGTCATTATACTGTTAAGTTTATTCAAAAAGAGGCTTTTATTCATTTTAATCCTTCAGAGTGTATGCACGCGTAAACATTGATGCTTTTCTCAAAAAAAAAATAATGGCACCGTATGTGCATTTGATCTGCAAATGTTGAAAGCCGATAGTCTTGCGTGTAGAGAGTGTGAACAAAACATTTATTTGAAGTTCGGCTCAAGAAAATCGGTGAATGATATTCTGGAGGCGCTGCGTTAGAGTGCCTAGGACGTGCAGTGGAGGCACGGAGGAAAGAAAGGTAGGAGAGGACATGCCCAGCCGGTGCACGGCGTGAAAAGTGTGGAGGAAATGACATCATGACAGCCATATTCACTGGGCACAATGGCGGCGTTGCTATGGTTACGTGTTGCGCATTGGAGCTGGTCTAGCAGTGAGCGGCCGCGCCTGGCGGTGGTATGTGTGCCTTCGCAGGTTTCGTGCTGAGCCGTGGCGGACAGTATCAGTGCTCTGCGCCACGTTATTGTTTACGCAGTGTTCTCCTGCGAGTTACTGTACTCTTAGCAACGTTTACAAATCCTTTTGTCCATCACGGGGTTCCAAGAGTGCGTAGAACGAGTGCATATTTATATTTCGGGTGGCGAATGACGTGGATGAAGCGATTAGTGTTCAGCGAAATTGCGTTAGGCACCGTTACGAAGCGGAACGACGACGAACGCCTTGCAGGTCAGTGACGGTTGGGCAGTGTTCCTGCTTGTGACAACGGACGACGCTGTTGAGCCCAGCAAGACGCCGTGAGGACCATGTGCACATACGTAGTTTCGTGTTGTGTGTGTACAGTAACAACTTGCATGTGCGTATTAAAACACCTTTTTCTGTTCCGCTTGGTACACTCTCCACCAGCATTGCATGTAATCTCAACGTAACAGCAACCACGCTCAATTGTCACTAGCACACTGCTCAAAGTCACCACGGTCGCAGAATGCTGACACCGGCGAGTTTCACGCGGAACACGGACACAGTGGCCGGACGCTGCGTCGACCGCGTGGCGGAATGAAACCGTAGAAGGCGCACGACCGACCGTGTTTTCTGTACAGTTGCTGAATTAATGACGTGAAAACACTCACCATTGTCAGTGCATCTAGCGCGCGTTCTCTTGTACTTGCTTCGTTGTCGGTGAGCTGTTACTCGCTGTTAATACTGGGACAAAATGATTTCTCCGAAGGTGTCGCGCTGGCCCACTCGCCCCGTTCCATAAGTTTCGGATCGTCACGACCCGCGCGCTGCGCAGCTGACGTGCTTTCCGAGCCGGCGAGAGAGTCGTGCCTTCTGCTTTACATTCGTATGTAAATAAGAGAGGAGAATTCGCCCAGTCAATATGGCCGACTTCCGGCTTCATTGCGGCTTCACAACGAGTGACGTCAGGGCCTCTCGTATACCTTCTCTTCCTCCGTGAGCGGAGGCAAACGCACGCATCAAGTCACGTCACACGTGAAACATCAGCGCCATCTGGCAGTTTTTTTTTTGTTTTTTAACAAAGCGCGTGGCTCTGAGACGGGTGTGCGCGCCCCGCCTCAGAGGTGGTGGTAAGGTGTAGAACGCAAGGCGATGGGTAGGT
Organism: Rhipicephalus annulatus; assembly: GCA_013436015.1. Lineage (NCBI taxonomy): Eukaryota > Metazoa > Arthropoda > Arachnida > Ixodida > Ixodidae > Rhipicephalus > Rhipicephalus annulatus. The sequence continues at coordinate 22,536 of WOVY01000737.1, forward strand.
GCCACCACCGTCTCGTTTTAGCAAAGCGTTGGAAACACTCGCCTTTCCGTGCAAGCGTAGGTGGTCAGCGAAGCGTGATAAGCGCTACGGTCCTAAAAATACTTATGTATGCCTTTTCTAGTAAAAAGCGCACATGCAGAATATATACGTGTTGGTTTGGGGCCTCAGACACGCGCAATAATTGTTTTTTAATCGACAATTGCACAAGCACGAACGCTGAATCTTGAGCAACATAGGTGGGCGCTGGGGATGGGGTCAGCCGTTACAAATACCCGATGCTATTAAGAGTGGACAGACAGACAGACAGACAGACAGACAGACAGACAGACAGACAGACAGACAGACAGAGAGACAGACAGACAGACAGACCGACAGACAGACAGACAGACAGACAGACAGACATAAATTTTGCATCGAAGGTCCCCAAGAAAGACTATCGTCTTTTAAAAAAGCGCGCAGCGGCTCATGTTTTGGACGCCAGCAACCAGTGTGAATGAGGTATAGTTACTGTATATGCTACCTTTAGGTAGCATATGCTGTAACTCTAGGAGGACGTAATTTGCAGCTCCACAGTGTGCATAGCGGCAGGTGCCAATACCAGAAAGGGCGTTCTGGTGCTTCACTCGCTGGGCAGATTAGTAAAATACAGCAGGTTGTGACTTACACCTTAGCTACAGTGAATAGGAGAGGTGTCAGCATCGACGCGCCGGAGTGAGCGAGAATTGATCCAGATGTGGCGGCGCTGCTGTCGCTCTCGAGATGCCTCTCTTCGCGCCCGCGCGTGCGTGTCAGTCGTTTTTTGTTGCAAACATTTCATGCTACCCTGCAGAATAAAACAAAGTCTACCTGTCACAACTCCAGCGGTGCGCTGCAAAGTGTGTATTGGCACTGAAACCTAGTGCTAGCGGTGCGCTGCAAAGCGTGTATTGGCACTGAAAACTAGTGTTTTCAATTCACTTCGTAGTATATGAAATACGAAGCTTAGAAGATAGAGAATCAACTGACTTGCCGTGAGCTGGACACCAAAACAAAGTCTGGGCAGTTATCACTTTGATGCCGCACTGTTGTCCGTGAAGTCTCAATGCCCGTCAAAGTATCAGCAACCATTATTATGACTTGTGCATCAAGGCCTAATTTTACAAGCAAAGCATTTATTTTCACAAAAGCAAAAAACAACATGAAAAATAAACACAACATATGCATTAAGGTCGAAGAGAACAGGTTATACGACACTCAGCTAAAGCAAGTGAATAAGCCAACTAAAAAGAACAGTAAATATTCGATTAAACAATGGGCGTACTTACACACATCACATTGAGATCTGATAGGCAAACATAGATACAGTCACAAACCAGTTCACAAAAAATTGATTTCTGCATATGTGAAGCACGGCCAGACAGTGACATCACAGTTGTTAATTGGAGAATTGCAACAATGACAACAAGACAATAGTAAACTCACAAGAAACAATTGTGAGTAATGCACAATAACATAAAATAAAACCTTGTTCGCTGAGGTTTCACTTAAGGTGTCACTTAACTATGACAGTTAAGTCATACATCTCAACTTCAAGAACATTATTTTTTCTCTCTTTTTTTAATTGAACGCACTTTCGCCAGCAACAAGAAAATGCATTCTGGTCAGCGTAAAGAATCTAATTATCTGATTTGTCACTTCCAGTTTGTGGTGTTCACAGCCGATCATATTTAACCTCTTCACGGACAAGCAAGAGCTAAGGTCTGTTACACTGTCACTTTTCAACTTGTTGAAGCTGAAGCAATAGGTGAATGCATCTTTCATAGCTTTGACCAGATCTGTTAAGAACTCGGACGGGTACAGAAGGCATGATTCCGCCGGAAGCAAGCTGGAATTTTCAGAGTGAAGCAACAACCTGCTACATTCGGTGCACTTCGTTTTTTTTCACAATATTCCGGGCCACACGACTACTGACGTAGTAAGTGATCCGGGAGTCACCTTTGCGTCCAGCGATATCAGTGTGGTCAGGGATGGCTTCACAAGCAACAATCATTTCATGAACCTCATTGAGGCACCCCACATGTAGCAGCTCATCCAGCTTATTCTGCCATTTTATTAAATAATTGTGGATGCTCGGACATAGAAAGCTGCTCAGAATTCCAGAAGGTATGTTTGCACTGGAGTGTGACTGTGCCAAACTGTAAAAACTGACGCAGTTAACAGAGATAAAAAAAATTGTGTCGGCGAAGGATGATCATGCAAACCAGACATTTGCTTCAGAATTCCAAAAAAGATTTTAAGCGCGTCTTGGCAGAGACGAGATGTCATGAAGTATTTATAGCCCAAGGTTTTCGTGACATGATGCAGGATGGAAGGGGTGCTGGTTAGAGAGACGCATACTCCTTCGGCAGTTGATTCACCCAGGAACCCACCCTCCTTAGGTACAGCTTTTCCTTAAGTTGCTAAGAACCCGTTGATAACAGACTTGTAGCTACTACAAGACAGCCCTAAGATTACCGCGTAATACTTCAAACGACAAGCTATACTGGCGCTTGGTCTTCTTAACAAATTGTGGGAAAAAATTACAAAATCGTCGACGTAACTAAAAACAGCACTGCAGCACTTACTAAGGTCACCTTCCAGCTGCCTGTCAATGTAGCCTAAAATAATGTAACTATTAATAGGGGCCACGCTCGACCCTATGCAGACACCAGACTTTTGTACATAAAGATCCCACCTATTATTAGTGACATTATTTTGGGGTACATTGACAGGCAGCTGGAAGGTCACCTTAGTAAGTGCTGCAGAGCTGTTTTTCGTTACGTCGACGATTTTGTAATTTTTTTCTGCAATGACATTCACCATAAGGACATTGGCCACATTCTTAAATTGTTCAGTCAGCATGGTATAGGCCTCACCTTCACTCACGAAGTATGTAAGGATTATGAGCTACAGTTTCTTGACCTAAAGCTAACTTTTGGTAAAGATCATTTGTGTTGGAAATATTACCCAACATCAGTTAAGCCTATCTTAAACTACAAGTCTGGCCATAATAAGATTGTGAAGAGTGCGATTGCAAAGACAATTTTAAATGCGTCGCTCAGGAAATCCTGTGTGCACGTGTCGAATACTGCTTTTCATAACCAGATAAAACGCTTAGTAGATGCTGGGTATCCTGACAAGGTGATTTCGTCTGTGTGTGAGTCGATGGTTCGGAGCGTTAAGCTCGTGAAACACAGAGGAGCTCAAGAAAATTCTGATGGAAAAAGAAAAAGATCAGTTTTTCCTTATGTACACAAATTGGCGCATGGGCTGAAAAACGTAGGCTCAACGTATGGTGTCGACGTTCTTTTTTGCGCCAAACATAAGGTAGGTCGCTTTTGCCCGATGGTTGATAATACGCTGAGGAACAAACAGGCCAAAGGGAGATGCGCTGTGAATCATAAGAACAAGTACATCGCATGCTTCATAACACAATTGAAGAATTATCCGAAGCCCAGGTACTAGCGCAAGAAAATCGCCTTCTCCAGACCACAACGGGCACAGCAGTCCTAACAAAACTAAGGCGCGATACATTATTACAGAAACACCAAGAAACTAAAGAAGTACCAAGTGAACTTAGAGAATGGTACACCGTATTGCCAATACCAAGCAACATGGATCCTAATCTGAGTGCTGGGAGAAGAAAGGCAAGGGCTGACTGTATTGACAAAATGACAGGAATTTTTAACACGGCCAGATTCACTGACGCCGCGCCTTATCAGACCAATGCAAAGAGATCTGCGTGTGTAGTCACCGACCGTAGAAGGCAAATTACAGCCTGCGCTTCAGTAGATCAGGCGTCGACAGCACAAGCAGAAGAGGTTGCCATAGCACTCGCAATAAAAGAGGGATGGACGCGAAACGCTCCATTAACAATCGTTACAGATTCGTAGAAAGCTTGCAGAAAACTATCTAAATGGCCAAATTGGAGCACGGACGCTCCGTATATTGGCTGGGACAGGATGGGACCCCACGGTAAAATACGTACAGACTGTGACTTGGGCACGGGGGCACGAGGGCGCAACAGGGAACATGCACGTGGACGAGGCGGCTCGAGGCTTCACAAATCACCGAGCCACTCAAGACAACGCAACTGATGACCCTACACCCCTGGACCCTTGTTTCACAACGATTCTAAAGTACTACGGGGAAAATAGGCAGCTCTAGTCATGTCCTCATAGCAAGCTCAGCGCTGCGGAGGCAACAGCACTAAGAAGAATACCGACTAACACTTACATAAATCTGCACGCTCTTCACCCGATCTACCTGACGGCATACAGAGATATATGCCCGTGGTGTGGAGCCACCCCAACACTGTTTCACATCAGGTGGGAGTGTGCAGAGCATGACGAAGAACACGACTCCCATGGCACATGGGAGGAATGGGAGACGCTGCAGTCAAGCCCAGCCCTGGTAGATTAGCTGTGACTGATCCACAGAGCTGAGCGGATAACTCGCGCCAGTGGGGCCCTCGAATAGCGGCACCACCCTGCCGGACAGACTTTGATCTTCACCCTGTATATTCCTCGGGGTACTGTAGTTCTAGCCTGTCTGTATTACGTACACAATAAAGTTTTCTACTATTACTGCTACTACTACGGACGATGAATCTTTCGTCGAAATGAGCTTCGCACACAACGCAGCTCTTTTCCAGTGGTTTGTCAGCGTGATGAATCGCACGCTCCCAAGCTTTGCACCGTTCATCATCGGTGGGAACAGAGAAGAGAGACGCTTTTTTTCCTTGTTTGCAGGCAGAAACATATCCCGCATTGCATCCAGGTGCAAAGCAGTGTCTTTGCGGTTTACCCATTACTATGGCGTGGTCACGTTGGTACGTATTGATCCCGAACAACTCCAAATAGGCAAAGCACAGACGTTTAGACTTGCGAGCACACGAGTAAGCTACTAAAAGTGGCGTGATAGAGGCTGCGAGCGCTCTCGGCCAATTAAGGTGGCGACTTGCGCGCCGCTCCGCGGCGAAATGAAGTACCAGTACGCCTCCTTTCAAGGTGCGGCCGCTGCCGCGGGACAATGCTGACACCTCTTCTTGTAACCGCCAAACCATTGCCTCCTAGTTTTTCTTTGCCTGTTGGATGAGTGCGAAACACTCGTCATCTATGGCAGCGCTACCTACGTAGGAGTAAGGGTTTTTGTACTTGGCCTTGGAGATTGGCAATTTTGGCGTTTGTTTGATTCAGTGGTTACGCCTTGTATTTAAGGGGTTGCCTGTTAAATGAGTGCACAACGCCTGTTTTCTATAACGGCGGCACTTACGTAGAATTAACTCTAACTACGGTTCCGCTTTTTGAAAACTTGTTCACGTAATTTTTTTGGCAGCCACTTCTGCACCGCGCGGCGCAGCAGCCATCTCCACACAAAAGTGGCCTCTGCACCGCATGAAAGTGACGTCAATTAAAACGTTATTACTTAAAGCTAATTAAATGCGTAAATTATTCGTGCGTGATGCGTTAAACCTACAAAACTTTTACTAAGCAGGTGTTTACCGAGTCAATGAGTTAGGTTTTTTTTATTTTAAGACATATTACAAGTATTTTGAATACAGGGGGCGCCATGGGCGCTGCAGCTGCGAAAGGTAAACACTGCGAGATTGTAGCCGCCTGCGATGTGTTAGGTGGTGAAAACTCCGATGATATCGTGGCGATGGTCTAGGCCACTCCCAAGGAGGACTGGAGTGTTGTCACTGCTTCATGTGATTGCTGGATGCTTAGTTGAACCTGGTGGTTGGAGCTAGCGCGGCCGTCCACCGCACCGCAGCTTCATCTGAGTGTGTGCGCCTTAAAGTTTCTCAGTATGATGTGCGGATTACAATCGTTGGACATACTGCGTTTCTAGATAGCAATGCCAAGCGTGGTGTTGTCAAAGGTGAAAGTGTTCTTGCTGCCGAGTTTTGCTTGCACGGTTCACGTGTGACTGACCGGACGCACATGCATGAAACCCCAGTGCGTCGGCGAAGTGTTCATACGATGGATGGAAACAACTTTATTGTAATGTTCTTACGAAGCCTGTGATCTACGAAGGCCAAAGCTACTGCATTGCCGTCTGTTTTGTCAAGTGCGAACACGTATGGCCGTTCTCAACTGTTGCTACGTGAATGCTCCTGTGCTGTCACAGGCCGCGCGTGTTATTGAGCAAGACAGACAAGTAGTTAGATGGGCTAACGCCGTCGGAACTTGCCCTTGGGCATTGTTTGTCAAGTGCTGATCGCCAAGAACATTGCGGTGACACGTCAGTATTTTTAAAGAAAGCGGCCTGCTGGTTACCTCGTCAGGTGATGGTACACTGAGCGACATAAAAAAAGTTGCCCGAGACTACGTTGCAGTGCACCTTTCTGTCATCAAAACTTGAATAAACCGTGGAAATCAACATTCCTGACACCTGTGCTGAAGAAACCAATGCAGCCAGCTACATTCGACTTTTTTTTGTGTCTTTTGCGTCTCGCCGATTAAGAGCACTAATTCGCAAAACACTTTATCATAATAAATATAGTCAATCCTGCAAGAGTCATCGAAGATCCAATATTAAAGGGCCTGTGGACGCGACCACCACCAGCAGCAAGTCGGGCTGATGAGGAGGCGCAAATGTTAAAACAATGCATTCGTGAACAAAAAAAAAACGTATCGATAACTGCAATGAGACTTGAACCACCAACCTCACCAGCTCATGTGTCGCTTTAACGAACTACGCCACAGCTGCCGATCGGTTTGAGATGACAAACAAGCTGGTTTTGTATTGTTGTCACGCTAGACCTAAATAACATTTTGTTCACTTTTTTGTTTGGACGTAATTTTAATGGGTTTTATCGTTATGTCTAGACGTACCGCTAGACACTCCCGACTATTTAAACAAAGCGCCTAACCAGAAAATGCATCCCGTCACTTCCATGCGGTGCAGAAGCCGTCTCTGTGTGGGGATGGCTTGTGCGCCGAGCGGCGCAGCAGTCTCTGCAAATTTTTTTGCATAAAGGCTCTAAAAACGTAAAAGCTTATTTGAAGACACGCCTACTTAAGCGGCGCTACCACCATAGTTCCGACGACGGCAGCTTCTCAAGTGACCGCCGATAATCCGGCCGGCAAAAGAAATCTAGGAGGCTATGTTTACACTTAACGTTCGTGCTTCCTTTCACATTTACGATAAGGCTGTTACTGGACATTGCGGTTGGAAAGAACACCACGCTGTATAAAAAACGAAACCGAAAGAGACTGTTCAGCCAAAACAGGTGCTTTCTTTCATTTCGACCAGCAACGTTGAGAATCACGCCTAGGGTGAAAATGGCGATCGCCGTGCCGCAAGCATGGCTCGATGTTTCTCGTGCCCTGCGTTTTCTTCGGTGGTCGTCGTGTGGTTTAATTTCGGCGAATCCAGCCTTGCGGCACATCTGCTCCGTCCACTTGCTCAGGCACGGCAATGTAAATACTTCCCTATTTCGTAGTTCTCTCGGCGTCAGGTGCTACAGCTCGCCGTCGCAGCGCAAAGGTTTCTTCGGACAGGTGTTCGAGAACATAAAGCAAGAGATGGTGCAAAACAAGGAAATGAAGGAAAGCCTAAAAAAGTTTCGCGAGGAAGCCGCAAAACTCGAGCAGTCGGAGGCTTTGCGGAAAGCCCGGATGAAGTACGAGAACATCGAAGCGGGAGACGGCGAAAGGCTCGCAGCAGATCATGGAGCAGCTCGAGTCGCTCAAGGAAAAGATCAAGGAAGGCATCGAGGAGGCCCAGAAGAGTGAGATCGGCAAGAAGAGCCGCGAGCTGACCGAAGAGCTCGCCAGGTCGGCCAAGACGGCGGCCGAAACGTTAGCCAAGCAGGGTGATCAGCTCGGCAAGTCGGGCGCCTTCCAGGCGGTGTCTTCGGGCATCAAAGCCGTCAAGACGGAGATCGACGAAGCGGCGGCGGCCGGTGCTCGCGTCTACAGGGCTCCCAAGACACTGCGGAAGCGCTCCGAGCTCGGCTCGGGTCAGGCAGACGCCCGAGTGGTGGCGCCCAACGAGGAAGCGACAGGTGTGGAACTTCACCGCGACTCGCGCTGGTACCAGAGCTGGCAGAACTTCCGCGACAACAATCCGTACGTGCACAAGTTCTTTGACCTGAAGACGCGCTACGACGAGAGCGACAATCCTCTGGTTCGCGCCTCGCGCTCGCTCACGGACAAGGTTACCGACATCTTCGGCGGCCTCTTCCAGAAAACCGAGCTCTCGGAGGTGCTCACCGAGGTCTGCAAAATCGACCCTAGCTTCGACAAGAATGAGTTCCTGCGCATGTGCGAGACCGACATTATCCCCAACCTGCTCGAGGCCATGGTTCGCGGTGACCTCGAGATTCTGCGCGACTGGTGCCACGACGCGCCGTTCAACGTGATCAGCACGCCCATAAAGCAGGCCATCCAACTGGGATACCGCTACGACTCCAAGTGCTTGATGTGATGAACGTCGATCTAGCCATGGGCAAGATCATGGAGCAAGGGCCCGTACTCATTGTCACTTTTCAGTCACAGCAGATCAACGTGGTACGCAACAGCAAAGGTGAAGTTGTCGAAGGTGACCCGGAGAAAATTTTGCGCATACATCATGTCTGGGTGCTCTGCCGAGATCAGAACGAGCTCGATCCCAAGGCTGCCTGGAAGTTGATGGGACTTGTCGGCCGCCTCGTCGGCGCAGTGGCTTTGAGTAGTGTTTACACGTAGTGCACTTCTGTTTTTTTTTTTTAGTTAGGACTCATTGCAATTTAGATAGTATGGATGCGTCTACAGTGCTTGCTGCTCTAAATAATACCACTATCTTGGCCGCTCGCAAGGCATGTGAGAGCCAGAACACACCACAATCATGCTCCATCCCTCATTTCATGATGGATTGTTACGAATTTCATGCCAGAGGTATATAGATACGTCAATTTGTGTTCAGAGAATAGCTATATATTCACCAAAGCATTAAAAGCTAATGTTGGAACATTTAGATCAATTTCTTACTTTTTTACAGTTTAAACATCTTGTTAGTGCATAAAATGCATGCCTTTTTTTATTGTGCTGCTGATTCATGTTAAGGATAAACTGAGTCTTATAGTCATGCATATTTAAATATTAATTAATAAATTTAATACTATCAACAAAAAAAAGCTGCAGCAAGCATCCCATGTGTGATGTGATGCTGAGCATATTTTCATCAGTGTCAAATTTTTGTCCAGAATTTGGCAATACATTGTTACACACACGCCTTGTTATTGTCTACTCGCTGTTTGTTCCATATTAAAGTGTTAATTAAAAGATTCCACCTCAACTAAGAAAATTTTTTGTCAGCACAGTTATCGTTGCCAAAAGTTTATCCCTTTGAATGCAAAGGTTTTCTTACCACTCATCATTATCGCCCATTTCTTAATTTAAGCCACGTTTATTATGAATGTGACTGTCATGCCGAATATGTGTGTTACCTTGAAACACTGTGTAGCTGCATCTACGAATGCAGTATAATTATGACAAGTTGAATTCAGTAGCTATAACTGAAGGGCTAGTTCATAGCGATAGCAAGGTATACCGACACTCTGAAATTCCTCTGACAGTGTTCGAACAAGATGTGGGCGAGACAGATTGGCACGTCACATTATACGAAACAGAAATAGCAGGCATGAGATCACAATATCGACATGGAAAAGAGTGATGTCACTGGCATAGCAGGCATCCCACTCTTGTGATGCATGAAATGTTACCGATGCAAACTATCAGCATCTGTAGCTCGATGTGTTCACTCCCTTTCTTCTCGAACCACTGCTTGGGTTTCGGTCCTTTTTGGCAGCAAATACGAGTAGAGGAATTGCAGAGTACTATGCTGGATCTCCTGTAGGGCTAAACAAGACTGGGGTCTGTCTGTTGGCTTGATACTTTCTTGTGGCCAAGAGATGCGCACTTCTCGTGGTACTAAATGTCTAACTGCTCTTCATGCATTGACGGGGCTATGGTGCAACTGATTGCTTGTTGAATCACTGTCACAGTGACTAAACTCTTCTCCAGAAGTTCCGTACAGCATTGTGGAAGCTACAGGCTTTCTCAACCAATCAGGAGGGCGAGCACATCTAAGTGTATCCCTTCCGCGCTCTGTCGTCTGCTAGCGATGTGCGCTACAGCAAAAGCGTCAAGAGCGTCTCGGGACACTGTGCAACTGCGCAGTGAGATGAGCTGTAATTGTGAAAGTGGTTAAATATTCTCCTCGGTACCGTAAAAGTGCGCGTATTCGAGATACTTGCACGTAGACATTTGAGGGATATGGTTCAGTGGCTCATGTTTCGGTGGAAAGTGCTGCACTAGCCAAATTGATTATGAAAGCATTATGCTTCATCAGATTTCATATATGCATGCCCATAGCGAAGTGCCGCTCGCGTTCGATACGAAATGATGGCTCTATTCCCGGTGCCTCGTTGTGCTTATTGTGCTCCACAACCCACTTGTACAGCGCAGGCTCGCTGACGTTGGTGAACGCAGCCGTTCGCTTAATAACAGAGCTCATGCTTGCATTTATTCCGCCCTCTTTATGCAGTGTCCCAAACACATTTAGAGCCAACTGCTTCACTCCCTTGTCGTAAAAGCTGATCCGGGAACGATACCGCACAGGCGACCAGGTGCCGCTATTTAGACAGGAGTGACCGAATCTGCCACCGCGGACTAGTCACAACCCAAGACTGGGTCCCTCACAGCGCTGTGGACGCTCGGGCTGTGCGGACTACTCATAAAAGTTTAGACAGTGTGGTACCATTCCTGCGTACTTTATAAGTAAAAACATAACACATAGGAGCCACAACGGCGTTATTTCTTTCGTCATTTGGATGGTATAACATGTACAAGCAAGAACTCTTTCTTCATTACCATAGAGCCATTTTTCTACAGAAAATTCGACAAAATCGTCATACAAATCACAGCTACAACATGCAGAGAAGCCTTCAAGTAAAAATTTTCTGACGACACTGCTCGCAAAAGTCACGAGGACAAACAACAGGCTACGTATATGGAGCATTACATCTTGATTCGCAACAACCTGCGTTCGAGGATCGTGTAGCCTTGGCTCTGCTGCGTGGAACTTCTGGAACAGAGTATAGTCAACAAGTTGTTTTCTCCACTAAATTGACTCAATGGCTATGGGGCTTTACGCAGAGCATGAGGCAACGGGCTTTACTCTTTAGCTGTGGTAACTACATTTCACTACAGAGAAATGCAATACTCGTCTATTAAGCATTGGTTGCATATTGGACAGGACTTAATAGTTTGGAAGATATTTGCAAATCCCTTTTTTTACTTTTAAAAGGCCCCTAAACCATACTTTCCTAAAACTAACTAGAGGAGACTCTGGTGCTGCGATCGTTCAGCGACCATGGCAATGATGGGTAGTACACAGATTTCCTAGTCTTCGTACTTACGGGCAGTGAATCGCATTGTTGGCTTCGTTTATTGCTGTGTTTTGGTGTTGTTTCGTTTTGATTTTTGTGACCCTATTTGAATTGGTAAGCCCAAAAGAATAAGGTTGTGAAGGGTAACCGCTGAGCATTTCCTGTTGTGAAGAGTAACCACTGAACATTTCTATGAGAAAACGGCTTCAAGCTACGCGAACACACACGAAGCCAGAAGTATGAAGATTAGACAAATCCGTGTACTACCCATTATTCCCATGTTCGCTGAAGCGCTGTGCTCAGATTTGGGTGCACGTTAAAGAACACCAAATGGTCGAAATTTCTGGAACCCTCCACTACAGCGTCTCTCATAATCATATGGTGCTTTTGGGACGTTAAACCACACATATCCATCATCATCATCGCTGAAGCGCTGTATGTTGCAGCTCCCACAGACACAAGCGCCAGAGTTCCCTCTAGTGTATATTTAGGTAACTCTATGCCCTAATGGTGCATTCACATGACGGACCGAATCCGGATGTGGTGGGATGATGGCGCATCACGTGACCTCAATCAGCGATTCCGCTCGTCTGCGTGGCTCACGGACAGATGACCCCAACCTGTTTCTCACATCGGGATTCTGGCGGGAGAAAGCCGATACTTCAGCAGATTAGCTCAGGGTTTCTGGCAACCAGTACACTTTTCGTCTGCTCGTGGCATTTCCTTCATGGCTTGGGGACAGCCGCATGACCTGTCGGCCTCATCTAATCTTGAGCATGGTTTACTTAGTTTCTGGGGGCTTTGTTCTCAGGTGATCAAATGCGCAGAAACCACTTTTGGTGGTTCGGGAAATGTCGCCGTCGTCGTTTGACACGCGAGATTCTTAGCCGCCATAGTGGTGAAGTAGTTTAACTTCTGTGACCGGCGACGTGTCGCTTGTAAAAAAGGACGGGAGACGTGTTCAGAAGTTCCCTACGTGGGCAAACAAGAACATTCTGAACATTTTGCGAGCAACTCCGTTTTCTCCTGGAAGAATAACACTCTTCGTCCATTTCGCCCAACACGACAGCCAACGTAGCCAAGCGTCGCTTCCTGTCGGCATCTATGTTGTTGGATACTCTCAAACCGGTCTGCTGCCAGCGGGCTCAATTGGGCGCCGAATCTGCCGTCGAGTGTAATCCGGCTGTTTTCTCCTAGGACATTGTACGTCGTGTGGATGCGCCTGCAGGCGGATCATCCGGGGATTAGCCGTCTGCGTCCACAATGAATCCGGATTTGGTCAGTCTTCTGAATGCATCTTAAACTAACCAGAGGTCAAAACCTAGTGGGGCTGTGACCATTCTGTAAGACAATGAACACGTAGGTGGGAACATTTTTTCAAATGGTGCTATAGAATTGAAGTGAAAGGTGTTTGATAATTTGAAAGAAGCCCTGGCCTTGTTTCACTATTTCCTTCACTCTGCTTCATTTGTCACCTTGTCCCTCCTCCTGGTCGATTGTTCCTTCTCACCGTGCGAGAAGGAAAAGCAATGAGTGTGTGCACATACAAGCAGGCAAACATTTGAAGGATAATGAGCAGATTACAGTGTTGATTTCAGTCACATCAAATGCCGAGTGATTGAGGATTGCCAAAAGGCAAGAAGAGGAGAAGGGTTGTTTGTGGGAATTTAAGGGTATCTAGTGCTCATAGAGCTGCCCTGTTTTCTATTGTTTATCAGGACAGCCTTCTGTACTCGAGTCTGTTTACTTGAAATTTAAGAAAAAAAAATCATTGGAGGTGACATAGGGGCCCATGAGCATCAAGAAACAGACGATGAGGTTACTCTAGTTCTTTTTTTTTTTTAAAGCAGGGGCCCATAATGCACACTTTGCTCTTTCTGGCAGCCAGGTGGTATAAACTATCGTCTGCTCTGAGGGCCACGTTCTAGAATATTTAATGTGTCGAATGAGGATATTCACAAATGTATACTATGTTTTTTTCAGAATGCGCCCTCACTAATGAAAGACAGAAATAACTATGTTTTAATTTAAATGCTTCTGATGATGCAATTATAGCATTAGGTAATTGCAGTGGTTGAGAGTAATGTAAGATACATACATCATGTGTAATCGTGCATGTCGAAATACAGGAGTACAGGATAGGAATATTTAATGGTAATTTCAATAGCTTCTATGTCACCCAAACATCTTTTTTGAATTCGGCCAAATGCAGGAACAACAATTTGGGTGTTGCAGAATGGCCTCATATATAAGCGGTTGCAGAGAGCCTTCGTTATGCTCACTCGTAAGGGAATCATTAAATATCATAGATCAGTTCAATGTGTGCTCACTCGTTGGTATTTTTGTAAATGTATTTGGGCATGCTCAAAACACCTTCACTCGTCAACGCTTATCACTAGCCGCTCGCGCGTTAGTGTGAATCATTTGTACATCGCCTCGAGATCACTTTCATGACTACTCTTTCATGCGCTTATAAATGGCATCCATGTTTACTCAAATCTCGGCACTCACCTCCTATTGATGCATACATCCTCTCACGCATCGCAAGTTGGTCCACATGTGAGGTCCTACAAAGGTAACTTGCTCAGCTATCGTCACAGGCAGGCATAACTTGCCAGAAAAGCTATTGCAGCAAGTTCAATAACTAAGGGATAAATGATAAATTTATTTTAATCAAGGACTTAAGGCCATATTCACATTGAAAACCTAGGAACCTTAATTGTTGGGGTGCTTGGGCAGTGAAATTGTTATAATGAACTCGTATTGTGAATTTCATTTTTCTCATTTCTCAAGTGTGACGTTGAGTGGAGTTCCTAGATGCCATTTGTGGCAGTGGTTAATTGCTCGGCTGCTGGCTCGAAAGCCGCAGTAGTTGCATTTTACATGCAGCAGAATGCCAGAGGCCCATGTACTTGGATTTGGGTGCAGGTTAAGAACCCCGTCAGGTTGAAATTTCTGGAGCCTTCCATTACGGCATGTGTCATAGTTATGTCATGGTTTTTGCACTTAAAACCCCAGCAGTTATTACTACATCGAGTTCTGTTTTGGCGAAAAGTGATAACGCTATTAAGCTTATTTGGTTAGCAGGAGCATGTAAAATGTTTGCTATCAGACATCCATATAGCTAAAAAGTTTTAAAGAATAAAACAACTGCTCACAGTTATCTAGGGTATAACAGTAATGGTAATTAAACAATGGGGCTTTTTATGAACATGATGGCAACAACAAAATATTGTTGTGCAGTCTGCAGAATTGAACTTACACTGAATTGCATAAATAAGTAACTCCTTTTATGCTATGAATGAGCTGGGCTTGTTTATGTATTTCTGGTAAAAACGGCCCAGAACGAGTTAGGCTTTTCAGTGATATTTATAATTTTTTACCACTAACATAGATGAACGCACTTTCTCTAGGTGTCTTGGCATGTTTTCTTAGATTGAGGACACATCCCATTGGGCAAAAAAACAAGGTGTGAGTGTGATGTTGTCATAGGTCGGTAAAACTTGTGGCGCTCACTAAGACTCACTCATGAAATACATTTTTGAGCTTTGGACTCACTTCGACTCAGACTCGCCAAAATTTTACTGAGGCGGACTCACTCAGACTCATACTCACCAAAACATTCCTCACGCGGACTAGCTCGACTCAGATTCACGGCTCAATCCGAGTCTGAGTGAGTTCGAGTTGACTAACTCGACTCATCAGTGAGTTCGCCGACCTATGGTTGTTGCACAGAAGAGGGATCGCCAATAGGGGACAAGAATTCAAAAAAAAAAAAAAATGGCTATTCTTGGTCTTAATTCGGCTTCTCAGTTGAAGGTTGTGGGATCAAATCCTGGCAGTGGCAGCCACATTTCGATGCAGGGAAATGCTAAAATCCCATGCGTGTAGATTTGGGTGCATGTTCGAAAACCCCAAGGGGTAGAAATTTCTGGAGCC
>WOVY01000738.1:0-35000 GCA_013436015.1 Rhipicephalus annulatus
TACCCAAAAAGTGGATGGAGGGAGGGCCGCTGTGATAGCTCAGTGGTTAGAGCATCGAACGCGTAATTCGAAGGTCGTAGGTTCAATTCCTGCTCACAGTTGGTAATTTTTTCATCCACTTTTCTTTCTTCTTATTTACATTCCATTGGTTTTAATGACTTCCCCTGTACATTCCTTGGCATTACTATCTGTTATATCTCATTAATATTGTGTTAAAAACACGGAAAAACGAGCCCTTAGGTATACACTTCTTTCCCTTATTTCATTGAACGAGGGTCTCGTACTGGCAGACTTGGTGTGTTTAGGTTAGTATAAGAGGGACAATTAATCAGCTGCCCGCTCATAATAAGTTCACGTGCTACGTGACGCCAAAAATGCGCATAAGAGTGTTTTCACACTCGTCGTTTGGCTTATAGATGGCGCTGACTGTCACTCCTACTTCTAAATTCACAGATAAACCCAAAAAAGTGGATGGAGGGAGGGCCGCTGTGATAGCTCAGTGGTTAGAGCATCGAACGCGTAATTCGAAGGTCGTAGGTTCGATTCCTGCTCACAGTTGGTAATTTTTTTCATCCACTTTTCTTTCTTCTATTTACATTCCATTGGTTTTAATGACTTCCCCTGTACATTCCTTGGCATTACTATCTGTTATATCTCATTATTATTGTGTTAAAAACACGGAAAAACGAGCCCTTAGGTATACACTTCTTTCCCTTATTTCATTGAACGAGGGTCTCGTACTGGCAGACTTGGTGTGTTTAGGTTGTATAAGAGGGACAATTAATCAGCTGCCCGCTCATAATAAGTTCACGTGCTACGTGACGCCAAAAATGCGCATAAGAGTGTTTTCACACTCGTCGTTTGGCTTATAGATGGCGCTGACTGTCACTCCTACTTCTAAATTCACAGATAAACCCAAAAAAGTGGATGGAGGGAGGGCCGCTGTGATAGCTCAGTGGTTAGAGCATCGAACGCGTAATTCGAAGGTCGTAGGTTCGATTCCTGCTCACAGTTGGTAATTTTTTCATCCACTTTTCTTTCTTCTTATTTACATTCCATTGGTTTTATGACTTCCCCTGTACATTCCTTGGCATTACTATCTGTTATATCTCATTATATTGTGTTAAAAACACGGAAAAACGAGCCCTTAGGTATACACTTCTTTCCCTTATTTCATTGAACGAGGGTCTCGTACTGGCAGACTTGGTGTGTTTAGGTTGTATAAGAGGGACAATTAATCAGCTGCCCGCTCATAATAAGTTCACGTGCTACGTGACGCCAAAAATGCGCATAAGAGTGTTTTCACACTCGTCGTTTGGCTTATAGATGGCGCTGACTGTCACTCCTACTTCTAAATTCACAGATAAACCCAAAAAAGTGGATGGAGGGAGGGCCGCTGTGATAGCTCAGTGGTTAGAGCATCGAACGCGTAATTCGAAGGTCGTAGGTTCGATTCCTGCTCACAGTTGGTAATTTTTTCATCCACTTTTCTTTCTTCTTATTTACATTCCATTGGTTTTAATGACTTCCCCTGTACATTCCTTGGCATTACTATCTGTTATATCTCATTAATATTGTGTTAAAAACACGGAAAAACGAGCCCTTAGGTATACACTTCTTTCCCTTATTTCATTGAACGAGGGTCTCGTACTGGCAGACTTGGTGTGTTTAGGTTGTATAAGAGGGACAATTAATCAGCTGCCCGCTCATAATAAGTTCACGTGCTACGTGACGCCAAAAATGCGCATAAGAGTGTTTTCACACTCGTCGTTTGGCTTATAGATGGCGCTGACTGTCACTCCTACTTCTAAATTCACAGATAAACCCAAAAAAGTGGATGGAGGGAGGGCCGCTGTGATAGCTCAGTGGTTAGAGCATCGAACGCGTAATTCGAAGGTCGTAGGTTCGATTCCTGCTCACAGTTGGTAATTTTTTCATCCACTTTTCTTTCTTCTTATTTACATTCCATTGGTTTTAATGACTTCCCCTGTACATTCCTTGGCATTACTATCTGTTATATCTCATTAATATTGTGTTAAAAACACGGAAAAACGAGCCCTTAGGTATACACTTCTTTCCCCTTATTTCATTGAACGAGGGTCTCGTACTGGCAGACTTGGTGTGTTTAGGTTGTATAAGAGGGACAATTAATCAGCTGCCCGCTCATAATAAGTTCACGTGCTACGTGACGCCAAAATGCGCATAAGAGTGTTTTCACACTCGTCGTTTGGCTTATAGATGGCGCTGACTGTCACTTCCTACTTCTAAATTCACAGATAAACCCAAAAAAGTGGATGGAGGGAGGGCCGCTGTGATAGCTCAGTGGTTAGAGCATCGAACGCGTAATTCGAAGGTCGTAAGGTTCGATTCCTGCTCACAGTTGGTAATTTTTTCATCCACTTTTCTTTCTTCTTATTTACATTCCATTGGTTTTAATGACTTCCCCTGTACATTCCTTGGCATTACTATCTGTTATATCTCATTAATATTGTGTTAAAAACACGGAAAAACGAGCCCTTAGGTATACACTTCTTTCCCTTATTTCATTGAACGAGGGTCTCGTACTGGCAGACTTGGTGTGTTTAGGTTGTATAAGAGGGACAATTATCAGCTGCCCGCTCATAATAAGTTCACGTGCTACGTGACGCCAAAAATGCGCATAAGAGTGTTTTCACACTCGTCGTTTGGCTTATAGAATGGCGCTGACTGTCACTCCTACTTCTAAATTCACAGATAAACCCAAAAAAGTGATGGAGGGAGGGCCGCTGTGATAGCTCAGTGGTTAGAGCATCGAACGCGTAATTCGAAGGTCGTAGGTTCGATTCCTGCTCACAGTTGGTAATTTTTTCATCCACTTTTCTTTCTTCTTATTTACATTCCATTGGTTTTAATGACTTCTCCTGTACATTTCTTGGCATTACTATCTGTTATATCTCATTATATTGTGTTAAAAACACGGAAAAACGAGCTCTTAGGTATACACTTCTTTCCCTTATTTCATTGAACGAGGGTCTCGTACTGGCAGACTTGGTGTGTTTAGGTTGTATAAGAGGGACAATTAATCAGCTGCCCGCTCATAATAAGTTCACGTGCTACGTGACGCCAAAAATGCGCATAAGAGTGTTTTCACACTCGTCGTTTGGCTTATAGATGGCGCTGACTGTCACTCCTACTTCTAAATTCACAGATAAACCCAAAAAAGTGGATGGAGGGAGGGCCGCTGTGATAGCTCAGTGGTTAGAGCATCGAACGCGTAATTCGAAGGTCGTAGGTTCAATTCCTGCTCTCAGTTGGTAATTTTTTCATCCACTTTTCTTTCTTCTTATTTACATTCCAATTGGTTTTAATGACTTTCCCTGTACATTCCTTGGCATTACTATCTGTTATATCTCAATAATATTGTGTTAAAAACACAGAAAAACGAGCCCTTAGGTATACACTTCTTTCCCTTATTTCATTGAACGAGGGTCTCGTACTGGCAGACTTGGTGTGTTTAGGTAGTATAAGAGGGACAATTAATCAGCTGCCCGCTCATAATAAGTTCACGTGCTACGTGACGCCAAAAATGCGCATAAGAGTGTTTTCACACTCGTCGTTTGGCTTATAGATGGCGCTGACTGTCACTCCTACTTCTAAATTCACAGATAAACCCAAAAAAGTGGATGGAGGGAGGGCCGCTGTGATAGCTCAGTGGTTAGAGCATCGAACGCGTAATTCGAAGGTCGTAGGTTCGATTCCTGCTCACAGTTGGTAATTTTTTCATCCACTTTTCTTTCTTCTTATTTACATTCCATTGGTTTTAATGACTTCCCCTGTACATTCCTTGGCATTACTATCTGTTATATCTCATTATATTGTGTTAAAAACACGGAAAAACGAGCCCTTAGGTATACACTTCTTTCCCTTATTTCATTGAACGAGGGTCTCGTACTGGCAGACTTGGTGTGTTTAGGTTGTATAAGAGGGACAATTATCAGCTGCCCGCTCATAATGAGTTCACGTGCTACGTGACGCCAAAAATGCGCATAAGAGTGTTTTCACACTCGTCGTTTGGCTTATAGATGGCACTGACTGTCACTCCTACTTCTAAATTCACAGATAAACCCAAAAAAGTGGATGAAGGGAGGGCCGCTGTGATAGCTCAGTGGTTAGGAGCATCGAACGCGTAATTCGAAGGTCGTAGGTTCGATTCCTGCTCACAGTTGGTAATTTTTTCATCCACTTTTCTTTCTTCTTATTTACATTCCATTGGTTTTAATGACTTCCCCTGTACATTCCTTGGCATTACTATCTGTTATATCTCATTATTATTGTGTTGAAAACACGGAAAAACGAGCCCTTAGGTATACACTTTTTTCCCTTATTTCATTGAACGAGGGTCTCGTACTGGCAGACTTGGTGTGTTTAGGTTGTATAAGAGGGACAATTATTCAGCTGCCCGCTCATAATGAGTTCACGTGCTACGTGACGCCAAAAATGCGCATAAGAGTGTTTTCACACTCGTCGTTTGGCTTATAGATGGCGCTGACTGTCACTCCTACTTCTAAATTCACAGATAAACCCAAAAAAGTGGATGAAGGGAGGGCCGCTGTGATAGCTCAGTGGTTAGAGCATCGAACGCGTAATTCGAAGGTCGTAGGTTCGATTCCTGCTCACAGTTGGTAATTTTTTCATCCACTTTTCTTTCTTCTTATTTACATTCCATTGGTTTTAATGACTTCCCCTGTACATTCCTTGGCATTACTATCTGTTATATCTCATTATTATTGTGTTAAAAACACGGAAAAACGAGCCCTTAGGTATACACATCTTTCCCTTATTTCATTGAACGAGGGTCTCGTACTGGCAGACTTGGTGTGTTTAGGTTGTATAAGAGGGAAAATTAATCAGCTGCCCGCTCATAATAAGTTCACGTGCTACGTCACGCCAAAAATGCGCATAAGAGTGTTTTCACACTCGTCGTTTGGCTTATAGATGGCGCTGACTGTCACTCCTACTTCTAAATTCACAGATAAACCCAAAAAAGTGGATGGAGGGAGGGCCGCTGTGATAGCTCAGTGGTTAGAGCATCGAACGCGTAATTCGAAGGTCGTAGGTTCAATTCCTGCTCACAGTTGGTAATTTTTTCATCCACTTTTCTTTCTTCTTATTTACATTCCATTGGTTTTAATGACTTCCCCTGTACATTCCTTGGCATTACTATCTGTTATATCTCATTAATATTGTGTTAAAAACACGGAAAAACGAGCCCTTAGGTATACACTTCTTTCCCTTATTTCATTGAACGAGGGTCTCGTACTGGCAGGCTTGGTGTGTTTAGGTTGTATAAGAGGGACAATTAATCAGCTGCCCGCTCATAATAAGTTCACGTGCTACGTGACGCCAAAAATGCGCATAAGAGTGTTTTCACACTCGTCGTTTGGCTTATAGATGGCGCTGACTGCCACTCCTACTTCTAAATACACAGATAAACCCAAAAAAGTGGATGGAGGGAGGGCCCGCTGTGATAGCTCAGTGGTTAGAGCATCGAACGCGTAATTCGAAGGTCGTAGGTTCGATTCCTGCTCACAGTTGGTAATTTTTTCATCCACTTTTTTTCTTCTTATTTACATTCCATTGGTTTTAATGACTTCCCCTGTACATTCCTTGGCATTACTATCTCTTATATCTCATTAATATTGTGTTAAAACATGGAAAAACGAGCCCTTAGGTATACACTTCTTTCCCTTATATATATATATATATATATATCTTGAGGTAATTGTGTTAGCTATGTCTTCAAGTTTCAATCTTCTTCTTTTTCCGGCTTGCTATTACCTTGCGATACGCTAGTTGTCATTAGCCTAAACAGGACCATGTCTTTTGATTTTCATTTTTGCAGAAATTTATCAACAAACTTTCTCGATGCACTTTTTCGGTACTTGCATTTAGTTTTTTTCCATTGCTTTTAAAACTTCAAACTGGCTAGAGGACAAAATCTAATTTATTATCGGTGTTACCTAATCGATTTGTTCTCGCGTAGAATGGCTAAATGACTTCATGGCTCTGCCATATACTTATTTTAAAAGGCAGCCATGGCAACACAATACCTAATTTAAAAATCAGGAAATGTACACAGCTTACACGTGGTCGTCGTTGTGGCTGTAAACAACGTAGTTCAACGTTATCTGCTGATTCACAGCAAAATCAGAGCCCTTTCATTTGCTTGCCAGAGCATCTACACTCTTAGGTTTACGTTACATGAAATATTTAGATTGACTACAACATTCCTAAGCCATTAATGTATCCAACGAACGATCCGATTGTTTATTTACACCACCATATGAATAAAAAAACACAACTGTGTTTTTTTCTTCGGAATCACTGTTTTTAGGATAAGAGAAAATGGTCTTGACAACAGAAATTTGCAACCGTCTTTCAACATATTTTTAATATGGTAATTATCAGTTTTAAGGAAAAGACGTATGCACGTTGAGGAAAAGTTGGTATTATTCCTTTGTTTACGCATACAAGAAAACTTTTTGCTTCTTTCGTCTGGTGATATCACACACCTATGCTTTGTGCTTCCAAGTTGAAATCTTTATCTCGAAGTTGTGAGCTTACGTTTTTTTCTTCACTCGATGTACGAGTAGAACTCAAGCAATTATCCTTAACTCTCCTCACTGAGTGAGTTTACTCAGTTCCAATATGTTTTGACACTGACAAATGTATCTATGATTTCAAATACGCTTAGCCTTATTGCTTTGCTCAAAGGGTCGCAAGAAAGGTCCACTATACAAAGCTTACCCATTGTGACTTTTGTTGTGGCCTTTGGCTTGGTTGCTGTGAAAAAAAAGCAATAATTTGAAACGAGTATTTTGCAACAGACGAAGCCGTGAGAAACGAAATAGAAACCGTAGGTGATAAGTTTTCGTGAAGCTATCTCTAAACAAAATAAACTGAAGAAGCATAAATAATGCCTTGGACGTGTTCAGTGTTCCTAAAAGAACAACTTTGTAGCGAGAGCTCTTCTATGCCATGTTCCTCAAGGTCAATCATCTCGCCGCAATGGCCTTGAACAGGCGGCGGGCAAGTGTGGTATATGTGACGTCGTGCCACGTGATCCACAACGGAGAGTCATCGCAGCTGTTCTTGGTAGTTTCCTCGCCGCCTCGGAAGCACGTTACAAGAAGAAGGTTAACCACGTACAGACGCCCGCGTGCTCTTCCGTGTGCCTTTCCGCCATTTCTAGCGGCCACAGTAATGTGAGTGGTTCGATCGCTCAATGACAATTGAAACAGACAGAGCGACAACCTGTCCGTCTGATAATGGGTGGGCACGATCTTTGTCCCCCTGCTGCGTCAATTAGAAGCACTCATATATGCGGGGAGACGAGTCGACGAACAGCGCATAGCGAACGATAACGAACCAAGCAACAAACAAACAAACAAGGAAGGAAGAGCCTAGTTCTGGTGATAAAGTGTGTGTTACTTCGCTAACGTTCCCTGTAAAATGGCACACAACTGTAATGCAATTACTGAATATTAACCTCTGGGTGATCTTCGCCAAACCAAGCCAAACATACCTTTCGGTCGTGATAGCTACGTTAAGAAGCGTTACACTTGAGGAAGTTTTTTGTTAGCCTTTTGCGAAAACGGTTTGTGCGAAAGTAACGATCAAAACCCGCACAATGTATAGAAAAAGGTCTTTAGCGTTATTGTTAAGCTAATAATTTGTATGATGTCTATCTAAATCAAACCGGCATTAGAGAACTGTTACTAATTTGTGCGGTCATAACCGCGCCACACATCAACATAGATATCACTGCAACCACAATGAAGCCACGATTACTGGACAGACAAACAATCGCAGCAGAATGGGCGCTGTTTCTGTTCACTTGCGTAACTGCTCGAAACGCTGCGTCTTTTTTTTAACACAAAACCGTTAAAGAGGTGTTGTCGAAGAAATTCTGCCGTCGGCGTCGGCACCGTTGGTTGTGAGCAAAAAATCGTCAGTGAAAGAAAAATCGAGAAAAATGCAAATAATATAACGAATAGAATTTTTAGTCCCATCGATGATCAAATCCGGGTCGTTCACGTGGCAAGCAGGTGTCCTACCACAAAGCCACGGTGTTATTCGCAGGTGCTTCGAAAAAAAAGCTACATAAAAGCCATGTAGTGGAAGGAGCCTTTGTAACGCATTTTGTTCGACAGGTGTCATGACGAAAACGAGCCCATTCGGCGATTTGTAGGCGCATTTGGGAGGCAATCAAACTACGTCGAAAAACGCCGGGATAGTGCAGCCATCTCCGCGAAAACACGCAGGACCTTTCAAACATGTAAAAAATTGGACAACTATGTTCATCTAGCGAAAAAGCATATCATTCCTTTCCTTAGGCAAAAATTAAGCAAGCAGCAAACACCGGATAATGAGCTGTCATCTGTGAGGCATGTGAGACTCTTTATACTCCTTCAGGGAAATGTCAATTCAACAAACCATAACACTTGCAGAGATTTAAATTTGAATTCTCATGACACCAATAAAAAAGTGAAGTACTGCAGTTGCCATTTCACCGAACATAAGGCGATGGTTGTTGCGGTTGGCCGGAAGAGGTCTCCAGAAGAACATGTCGAACGATTGCCAGATAACTAACGCAAGACGGGCGACAGAATCTGACCATTCACGAAAACAAGTGTCACGCCTCTGTGCAGTTCATAATACACGACTATGTGACTATATCACTGTATAATATTTTCACGAAGTTTTTATAAATGTGATGTTAAATAGATCGAAAACATCTATACCATTACTAAATGGATATGTCGCGCTTGCGTGCTCTTGCGTTTGTGTGCGTGTGTGCGTGTGTGTAACAAAAACACATTAATATGTATGCACTTGGCGGTTGAAGGGCGCACTAGAGGCCAGATTGCGCTACCGCGTTCAACTGTTAAAGGCGAACCTCAAGGGTCTCCTAATTTTTGGACTGATTGTAAATGCGGGATCTCAGTGCTACATCTGAAGCAGAACAAACTCACAGAAAGTAACCAGGACGCAAATAAAACAATTAACAAAAGAGGCTTGCTAATTTTTTTCAATACAGCATGTTATGCATTTATTTACTTGCAATACCAGCGTTCTTCGTGGCATCTTTATTTTTTGCAGCAAGGTGGTAAGAGTGGGTGATCCATGGACGACAAGCTAAGGGACTGTCGTTCACAGGTGCGAGCATTCGCATGATTACATTAAGAAAAGTGCACTTTTAAAAGTGATAACCATGCGCAATGTGTTTAACTCCTTATATGTTACTTAGACGCACGAACAAGAAAATTTTAAATAATGTTTGAGACCTACTTAATCAGCGGCGAGGAGTTCGGGGTGTGCTTTCTTTTCTACTCTTTGTGGAAGGTGAAATTTCTTGAAGGCTAGCATCCCCCCCTCGTGTTTGTATTCTTCTTATTTTCATAATTTACCCTCGAAAGCGCTAGCAACGGATTATGTTTCCCGCATTCTATCAGGACCGCTTTGCTCCTTTTGGTGTAGTGGCATCTTATAGAATAAGTCAAGCACAGTGAGTGACACCAGTACATCATCAGTTTTCGCTTGAACTATTGTGGTGTTTTATGCACGATATGAGGAAATCCCGAAAGTTATTCTCCATAAATTGACAAGCCTTCCTTTGTGATTTGCGAACAATAATTAGAAAGATCAAACTTTAACGTGAGCAGCTACATGATAAATATTGATGTCTCACGCATAGCAGCGGTGACAGCCAGTTATGTTCTCTTATAATCTATGTGAGCATTTGCTTTTCAGGCAAATACATACCAACACTGGGTGGCGATGCAGTAGTTTTCTGTGGGGGCAGTGATGCTGTCGACGATGACGCA
The DNA here is from genome assembly GCA_013436015.1 of Rhipicephalus annulatus. NCBI lineage: Eukaryota > Metazoa > Arthropoda > Arachnida > Ixodida > Ixodidae > Rhipicephalus > Rhipicephalus annulatus. The sequence continues at coordinate 9,867 of WOVY01000738.1, forward strand.
GGGCCTCCCCAACCAGCCTTAGCCGTATTGTCGCTTCGCCAAGATGCTGATCTGGATGACCCTGTAATTGAACACAGTACGAGAACTAGGAAAGCCCGCCCCGCTAGTTGAACAAATAAGCGAATAAATTACACGTGACCTTCATCGTTTACACAGGTGTTCTGTGGCAGTACTTGCACTTCAGCATTTGCGCGTTCTGATGTATTTCTTGGGTTAACTTACTGCTTCACCGCGCTAAGTAAATTAAAAGGCCATGAAGGGGAGCATGCTGCTTTCTGCGCTATAGCTGCAACAACGACCTCAGCTGCCGGCAATACTTGAGTGAAAGTGGTCAATTATACCAATCACCGTGGTAGTCTAGTAGTAACGGTACGCGACAGCTGACCCGTAGGTAGTGGGATCGAATCCCAGCCGCAGAGGCAGCACTTCAGACGGAGGCAAACGTTCTTCACGCCCATGCACTTGTACAAAGGCGCACGTTAAAGTAACCCTGGTGATCGCCATTAGAGGATCCCTTCACTACGGCGTCCTTCATAATCGTAACGTAGGTTTGAAGATTCACGCCAAAACAAATAATACTTATTTATTACCCTCGTACTTAATGGGCACTTACAATTTCAAGGTTTGCAATCGTATCACGTATGTCCAGTAAAGCTTATAACCAGGACCAGAAGCATTGAGTTGTACTTTTGTAGGAATTGTTATGAATATCCGCGAAACCAGATGTGCTCGCTCAGAAGCGCTTGGAATAGAAACAATGGTGTCCCTCGGTGCTTTCAAAATTAAAAAAGAGAGAATGCACAGTTTTTGACGCGCCCCGTTTCATATACTGTCGCAATGTTTAGGAGAGATGTAGGATACAATGAAGACTTCGTATCCTTGTCCTTCACTTGATGTTCACTGCTGACCAGACTAGTTCGGGGGCCTTCCTTAGCCGGAAGCAAGTTTGTAAGTGGCCAGCGGCATTAAACTTCAATACCTGAAGTTGAAGCGAAGTTACCTAGAGACTGGAAGTGAAAACAGCATCATCTAAAATAGGATAAGTGCATGCCAAATAAAAATCTGCTATTTCAAAGTAGAACAGCTTAACACAGCTACTACCCACCTTGCCTGTTGCAACCTAGGTTAGGTGGGCTGCACTGTGACCAGCTCTGCAGTGGCAGTGACTGGTACGAGAACGCGTAAAGGTTCTAAAGAAGTCGTTGCTTTATTAAACACACTAATAACAATCTTGTGTTTGTTCTAGCACTCCTTAATTTAGTATGCGTTTGAAAAGAATTCGCGATAGCTTCCTTACGTAAAGTCAGAAATATAGAGCAGATAAATGCGTCGGATTAACAGTAACATTAAAAGCACAATTCAACCGTCCTGTTGTACGCTGTTGGCTGCAGCATTTAAAATGAATTTTTACGCTGCTGGCTGTGAAAGTATAAGCATAAAATAAGGTTAATATTATAATGCACTTTTATATTACCAGTGCATAAAAGTAGATATAAAATGAAGCTGCATATTTACAAAAATTTTCCGCTCTGCTTGTTGCAACAATATATGTTTTAACAACGCTTAACCTGTCCGAGAAACTGAGCAAGAACAAACTAAGAGAAAACCTGCAATCTCGCACTGTAATTTTTATGTAAATTTTAGGTATGCTTGGCTGGCTACACTGCAGTTGAGTAATTATAGCGAGTCACAAAAAATACAAAATTAGCTTAAGAGTACTTTTTCAACCGGCGTATATTTTTTGACGGGGTATTGTTCAGATGGTGAGCTTTGCTTTGTATACGCGTTGCCATGTGAAGAAAATTGAAGAGAATAAAAATCACGGTGTCCTATTAAACATTTATACGTGGTTCATATTACACTAAGCGACGGCGTGCATGTGCTGCGGAAAACACAAACCTGGCAACGCGATAAAGAGAATGGCAAGGCCGACTGCCCCTCCAACGACACCCAGTGCGCCAAGCGGTAAAGCCCAATGCGCTGCAGTGTCAGCTGACCTGCAATACACGCGAACATGCACGTCATTTTGAATGAGGGCTAGCCAAAACAAAAAAAAACAGGATTCAGGCAAAGTCAATTTAACTCTTCTAAATGCAGTGGCTGAGTCATTTGTATAATGGGTTGGAAGAATAATGGCTCAATTTATTGTAAGGGGTTGGAAGCCCTTCCTCATGGGCTGGAAGCATTCAACGACCCTTACAGAACTCATATCGATTGAGTGAAGCCTCGTTACACAATTTGCCTTCTTTGGCGCCTGCTGTTGCACAATTTGTTGCTGTGACACCGGGTGTTTCAAACAGGGGCCTTTCTCTGTGGTAGAAAACTGGGCTGCCTTGAACGGGTCCCAGGTTCGAACCACGGTGCATCATGGATAGGTTTTATTTCGTTTTACTGTGATAGCAATCGTAAGGACACTCTACGCTAATTTTGCCGTCACCACCAGTCCTGGATATGTATATTTAGGTATACAAATATAAAATGCATGAATAAAAATACTTCTGAAAAAAATTGCAATAAACCAGTGACCCTTCGCGTCTCAGTGCGCTGCATTAACCAACTAGGCCATTCCACTTATATTGTCCATCACACTAACAGTGACCTATGCATATACACCATTTACCACTGGCTTACTGTCAATCAACTTAAAGGAAACATTCTTAAACAAGCATGTACTTTGTTTGGACAAGCCATACATGCTTTCTCTAGACGCTGACCTGTCCGATGTGTGATCAGTGGAGGGGTGCGTTCACTGAAGCACACGCAGCTGGATGAAAGGAGCATTGCAAAATGTTTCTGGTGCCACTTCCACTCCCAATCAATAGAGAAAGTTGTTCACAGCAAGTCTAAGACTATTACGGCAGTTTAGGGTCTCGTTGTGTCTGTGAATTCATCTACCATCACAATGCGCACCGCCACTCTCATTTTAGGCGGACAAAGTCAACATGCTGCTTCAGATGAGTTTTGGCGATGCTTGCACCGTTAAAACACTGCACCGCTTTGTCGTCGCAGAAGCGTGCAGCTCACCAGGAACCTTGCGAAGAGACGTCATGAACTTCTTGCTGTACAACTTTCGTGCGGTGTGCCTACAGGTTGTGCCGGTGATAGTCAATAGAGGCTTGAATGTAAATATACTTCAATGTGAAAACCAGTGGCTTGTCGCGCATCTCGATGCCGATCTTGGAGTTCGCCTCCTGTCTGACGTCACGCAGTCAGCTATTCACAACTCCTCCTAAAGTGAGGGAATCGTTGGGCGAGTTGGTTCATTCTTAACGTAGCTTATGGTGCGAAAAAAAAAACACGAGAAAAGGACAAGCGCAATTATGTCCTTTACTCGTGTTTTTTTTTCGCGCCATAAGCTACGTTACCTCTTTAGATATTGTGGTTAATGCATTACTGTCTGGTAGACGAAGAAAGTGCTTAACAGCGCAAACAACAGGAGGGGATAGAAGCGCTCTGTTCTCGTCTCTTATAACCCCTCCTGTCGTTTGCGCTGTTAAATTTTGTTCGTTTACCATGCAGCACCGACCAGCCCAATCAAGCACCTTGTTAAAGTGCAATACTGTCAATTGAAGCACATCGGACCGCGTTCAATACATTTCGTATGGTTCCTACAGCTCCTAGGCTTACTTCATATATAAGGCCAATGCGTTGCTATCGCATGCATTGCATCGGCCCTGTGCCGAAGCTGTGACTCCTTATTTTTTGTCTCGAGTGATTGTGCTTACGAACACTTATGGGGGTGTCAGAACTACGGCAGAACATGCTCTGATCCGGAAATCAAAAAAGCTGTCAACATCTAGCCTAGCGGGTGTCTACCAAGAAGCTCCTACCATAATATAGTCATGCAGAGCATAGTATAGTAAAGCTACCACGCTCGTGATCACACTGAAAGCAAGCCATGAGTTCAAAAAGCAAAAAAAACATAAGTAATTGACACGTGCTGTCATATGAGCGTAGTTTTTGCACCCCGCTCCCCTTTGTGTAAAAGGAGAGAGAAAGGGCTTGAAGCTCCCAAAATATTCTTGTAATTTTCATCGTACAACAAAATCTGTCAGGCTATAAACTTCAATAGTTACGTCAGCAGACGCTTATTTAATAGGGCGCTGCAGGAGCACTTAAGTCGAACGTTTTTTTTTGTGTGTGGTAAAATCAGATGTAGATACACATAGTGCATTTGTGTAACAGGTTTTTTTTTTTTCGCAGACAATTCTTGACCTTTCAGTAGAGCTTACGATTGTTCTTTTTCATTGAACGCATGAAAGATGGCTTATTTCTGTTTCTTCTTCATTTTATCCTTTACAGTTTTGTTATTGTTTATTTTGGCTGGTAACCTAGCCCCCGCTTTTTTTTGCCTCGTAAAGTGCGTAGATTAAGCCAAGTTGCGTTCAAGTGCTAGAGAGAATATAAAAAGTGAGGAACACTAGGTGGCAAATCGTCGGGACCTTTTATTGCAATGAGCACTGATTTTGTTAGATGCGAAGAAGCGTATGATTTGGGCACAATTCGGTGCACGTGTCCACCTTTACTGTGCATACGCATTAGCTGGCCCACGCACTGCGAGAACGCACTCAAGCGCTGGTGAGTTCGGGCCTGCGTAAGTGGCGGTGGTCTATCATTACCATCTCTACGCAATCGCGCGATGGCGTTGGTGTACGAGACCCTGCAGAGGAGCAATGAACCCACGTGATCACGCATGGCGTGGCGATGAACTCGCTTGGTGTTACCATTTTGGTACGAGAGACATCAACCGTATATAACTACCGTGAATTCATGGTGTGCTCTGCTTGCACAGACGAGTTAACACCGGGCAATGTGTCCGTGATGAACGGTAATTCAAGTCTACCCATGCGCCGCTCCGCATGCTACTCATAGTTCCATTTAGTGGGAGATGGTGTTAATATTTTACGCACCTCTTGTTGTCTTGTGATCTTTTTTTTTTTCTCTTCTGCAATAATCCTCACGTTCCAATAAGCATTCTCTGCTCGCTCTGTCATTGTACTGCCATTGTTTTCAGCAATGCGCCTTTGCTTGACTTGTGCTAGTTTACTCTTGACTTCAAAATGTTTGAACTTATAACAAATTATTCCCTTCACACGAATGAGCAACATGTTTTTGTCTAAGATATTTTCCGCAAGAAGTAGTAGATAGAATGAAGCCGCCATCGCATTGCTCTGTACTTACGATGCCGCTGCAGAAACAAGAAAAAGAGACACACGCATCAACAGTTGCCGTACATATAATATATATTGTTGGATACCAATTAGATTTCCATGCGATAGAATGCTTACCTTCGGAGAGTCGGTGATCGTCGGGTTCTTCATCTGCAAATCATCGACATGCTCAGAGAACGTATCCTGTTCTACATTGTTAGTAGCTATGGTTACATCATCGTCAAAATTATCACCATCATCCTGACTGTGCCCCATGCAGGGCAAAGGCCTCTCCTATCTTTCGCCAATCAACTCGGTCTTCTGCTTTCAGCTGCCATGTTATACTGAAAGGCTTCTTAATCACATCGGCCCCCTCTGAATTTATTTCCTCCCCCTCACGCGTTTACCTTCCCTTGCAATGCAGGCAGTTACCCTCGATGACCAGTGGTTACACTGCAGACGCGCAACGTGTCTGACCCATGTCCGATTCTTCTTCCTAATTTCAACTATTGAAGGTTCAACGATCTGAGGCGAAAATTGGTGTAGCGTTTACTGAAGCAAACGTTTCTTTGATACACAAAAACATGGTTTGGTTTGGTGTTACTTTCATCGTAGACAAACGATCCGAAAGGGTGTTTCCACTCGATGTGCGGTCCAGCGTTACGGGCAATGAAAAAGGTGAAGCGAAACAGAAGTGTGTTGCGAATAGGTGGAGGAGCCGGCCGCTGCGGACGCTGCGGTGAGCGTGCTGTGGGTGAGAGGGGGTGTGACGTCAACGCGCACCTGTGAGAGAAGCGTGCGAGGGGAGCGTGACATCAACGCGCAGCTGTGACGTGACCTTCAGCTCCAACACCTGCTGCCAGGAAGACGTGCTGTGGCGTGTTCGTACTGACGCACGTACGTACAGCGTTGTGCACGTGAATTGAAGACCTGCTTCGCGTCTACTAAAGATATGTCTGGCTAGCTTGTTCACTAAATTGCCAGTGGAGGAATGAAACATTCGAGTGCCTTTCACTGTAGCTGCATTTGAAAAATTGCACATTCATTTATAACGTTTCTATCAATGAACCTTTGCGAAAGACTTCTTTAATGAGGTAGTTTTGGAATAGAGATCCATGAGAACATACAAAACCTGGAGCAATATATGTGCTACTACCGCAAACAGCAAAGGCACTTGTGAAATGATGCACTGCACGAGATATTACTTTACTTCGCTTTACAAGTCCGCTCCAACGCTGTGAAGTCATACACTGGAGGGTCGGCCAGCATATTGCGGTAGCCGACGTGCTTCACACTTGAACTTTGTCTTTTAGACATTACCTCCACGGTAGGCTGCATCAGCGTGCTACCGGAACTAATCACGGGAATCATGGTATAAAAGGAAGCGATCGAAAATTGAGAACATGTAATGACAAACGTATAAATAAGGGGGTTAGTTTATTTCTAATGCACAGCGCATGACTAAAAGCAACAAAAAATATCACCTTAGGATAATTTTAAAATAACTGAACCATTTATTGGTATACGAACGCATCGAAAAGTGTTGGCGGCTTCCATGGCATTACATCTGAGTTATGGAACAGTGTATGCTTTACTGTGACCTACAAGATTTCTGATTGACATGTAATAAAGTTGTGCAGTGCACCTTGGTGGAACAGTGACTACGGTACTCGGCTGCTGACACAATGGTTGCGGGTTCAATGGCGGCCGTGGTGGTCGCATTTTGATGAAGGCGAAATGCTATAGGCCTGTGCGCTGTGCGACGTGAGTGCACGTGAATGAACCCCCGCGATCAAAATTTCGGAAGCCCTCCAATGCGACGTCTCCGATAATCATATCGTGTTTTCGTGACATAAAACAACAGATATTTTTATATTACAATTTTGCAGCAAATACTACTGATGTTGCCTCATTTTTTAAAGTTCCTCAATATGTGGATCGAATGCTTGATTGTTCAATGCTGTATAGCTCATGGTGCCATATGTACTTTGATTGCCTTTAGCACGAATGTTTGGCTTTGTGAAACGAGATTGCAGAGAGTGTTCTAGTGTGGAAAGATTTCACGAAGTAGCTAATTTTATCTATCTATTCTGGAGCTATTGGAACTCCTAAATATACAGTTAAAGTTTTTCAAGGCGAACGCTTACGGAAAGCTTCGTCTTCATCGTGTTCTTCACCTTCAAGAACAAAAAAAGGAAAAACAGAAGCATGCTCGAGTTGTTATGAAATTAAAATCAAGGATTTTCCTGCGATGTTCAAATTAGCTTGACTAGGTTTTGAGAGTAGACAGTATACCGTTGAGGTCACCACAGTCTCAAGCATATCCTTAGAATAACTTGAAATGTACAATATAATTGATTTTCTAATTTACTTTTGTAGTGCTAGTCTTGTTTGGAAAAGCAGAGGTTGAACAGCACAGATTATCGTAAAAGTGCACTTAAATTCCGTAAAACATTGCTGAAAATAACGATGAAACTGAATTTTTATCTTCCAATCACTTACATTCGCCTGTTAAACAAGCATGACGCAGTTGGTGCAGGCGTTATTTAAGCAGAACGCACGCAATAACTAAGTGCGCACAACACATATACAACAAAGCATGAAGTGGCGCGTCAGAAAACCGTTGCCCTTCCAATAACCCTCGCATACAAGATAGCGCGTTCAGTGCACGTAGCAGCAACTGTCAGGTGCATTTTAAGCATGCAGCAGTTTCAATCCAAACAAGTCTGGTTTAAACAAACTTGCGTGCGTGCCCTACTTCGTGCTAACTTGTCCGTTGTGAACACGACACGTGCCCTCTCGCTCGATACGACCTGCAACACGCTTTATGTGGCAGAACTGACCCTGAGCTTGAACCATTGCAGCGCCAACAGTTAAATTGGTTAAGAAGGTGGCATAAATTGAGAGCGTTTGAATAACCTTTTTATTTCTGTGTAGGTACTACTTCTCAGTGCTGGCACAGTTTTGAGTAAAGAAGAAGTGTTGCAACTCGTATTGTGCGTGACTGTACTTGTATGTGTTTTCGCAAAGCTGTTTGGAAAACTACACGTCTTGTCACAGTTTTGCAGCTCTCAGCACGTGTCTGCATGCTTCAATGTAGCTGACAGCGGTTCAGGGTAATGTTTCTGGTATGAAAAGTCCCTAAAGCACCGCGATTTTCTCAGTGCAGTGTCTCACCATCACGGGCAATGTCATGGCCAGCGTCGATTTCTCCGTAAAACACACGCGCAATGTCGGCACTAAGTACTGACCCAAAATCACGCTATCGAATCCCGGCCGCAGCAGGTGTATTTTCGATGGAGGCGAAACTGTTTGAGGCCCGTGTACTTGAACTCAGGCACACGTTAAACAACCCCAAATGGTCAGAATTGGCGCAGCCCTTTTCTAGGTTCTCCTTCATAACCATATCTTGGTTTTGGGACGTTGAACTACAACAATTATTATTATTAGTATGACGGCATAAAGCGTTGAGGCTATCGAGATTCGCGCTTTTTCGTCTACATGCGGTTATATCCGTAAGGTTTAGTTCTTTGGTTTATTCAAGGCAAGATGGTTACACATAGCCTTGGGGGACACAACGCAAGACTGAGTAGCCGCCGGAAAAGGCTGTGCCAACCTGGTAGCAAAACAGGAGAAGCGCAACCGCATGCATTTATAGCAAGCACTCTTAAAAAAAGGGTAGTGCTATTTACTAACTTTTCAGACAGTAAAGTGTTGCCAACGCATTCGCTACCTATGTAGTAGCTGCAGGTAGTAGACCACACATTAGGCTCAGAAGGCTTCTTAGGTAGTAAATGTCTGTGGTCTACTACCTGCAGTTACTGCTTAGGTAGTGAATGCGTTGGCAGCACTTTACTGTCTGAAAAGTTGGTAAAGTAGCACTACGTTTTCTTACGAGTGCGCAATGCAATCGTACATATTGTTCTGCATGGTTTCCAAGATCAGACAAAACTATGAGCAGAGTAATACATGAAAATAAAGGCCGCTGTTGAAACGCAGTTGATTTAGTGGTAAACGCAGTTGATTTAGTGGTAAACGCACTCTATTTAGTCACTAAAATCAAACAAAATCAATTTATAGTTAACGATAGTCAAGCGAGACAACTAAAGAGGGCGCGCTACAGTGTCAAAGAAACGTAAAAGACAATGAACAATTGATATCACTCATAGGCGGAAATATCGACAGCTTATTTCCTCATGACGCCGTCTGAACGGATTGCTGGTGTCGCAAATTTTTTCCGAAAAAGGGAAAAACACCATGATCGAATAAACGCCCATTCTTTGTATTTTGAGAGGCTCTTTAAATGACCTTCGATTATTTAAGAAGTGAATTAGACATCATTGCCGTTGGACAGCGTAAATGCCGAAAGGTGGGTATCTCACCTAATATACGTGACTGATAAGATGAACACCGGGTGTACGTGCTGTAAATTAACAAAGACCAATATATAACTGATGCTTGTTGTTGTTGTTGTTTCCCTGTGCAAATGGCTCGTACCCAAAGAAGGGGATTGGCCGATTATAAGGTGAATTTGCCCTAAACTTTCAGCATTGCGTCATTCCTGCAATTTTTTTTTGTTACTTAATTTTGATTTGAAATACCGATATCAAGTTTGCAGAAAAAAAAGAAAAATAGTGAGACAGCAATTTAGCAAGAAAATCGTTTTGTCGCAGTGATGTATTCTTGAACGGCGAATAAAACATCCCTGTGGCTGAAACCCAGTGTAGAGGCTCCAAATGAAAGAAGATCAGGTTGTGATAGTTGCAAGCCCAGTCTTTGAAGAGGTGGTGCTAGTATGCTTTGCCTGAATAAATCGAAACGGCGACAATGTAATAAAAAATGACTGATCGTTTCCTCTTGATTACAGTAAATGCACATAGGGGAATTCAATATGCCTGATCTATGCAAGTAAAAATTGAGGGAGGTAACGCGGCAACGAAATTTCGTGATGACAACTTCCATCATCCTTGATTTAGTCAGTTCACTGCGCCAGGGAAATAACAAGTGTTTGTACTCTGGAGAAGCCGTCAGTGCAGGGTCAGATAAATGTTGCCTGATTTTAAGTGTGCGAAATCGCGCCACCGTAATGTATACTGTATGAGGGAAAATAGGAATAATTGGTGTCGAAAGGGATGCCTTCGCAAGAGAATCAGCTATTTCGTTTAACAACAAACCTTTGTGCCCTGGTGTCCAGATTAAATGAATACTTCGGATATGACAGGGGATCAACGATTTAAAAAGTTTCAATATAGGTGAGTGACCAGATGCGGACAGAGAAGAGCACACTGATAGTGAATCAGTTATGACTGCTACAACTGGAATGGAAATATTTACCTTTCGCAAAGCTAACATTATTGCCATGAATTCAGCCAGAAAGACAGGAAGAAAGTCCGGTAAGCGAAGTGAAAATGACCAATCAAGTACGGGGCAATATATTCCAACGCCTGATTTTTCATGTGATTGAGATGCGTCCGTTGCTATAATGACATTTGTTGGCAGAGTACTTAAATGGTCCTGCAATAAACCATTTAAAATGCCTGTAGGTAATAGCTTTGCGTGAGTTGGGAAGATATCATGGTAAACAATTTCTGCAGAATTTTGTTGCTCAGTTAAAGGAATCAGATCACGAACGTGTACATTTAGGGGCTCAAGTAACGATTGAACAAATACTATTTGTGGTTTGGTAAATCTGGGCCAATGCACGGAGAAGAAAAGGTCAGGATTGGAAATAAAAATAATTTGTTCAGGGTTAAACGGTGCTTCATATAGTCGTAAAAAGGTCTGCACAGTAAGAATGTTAAAGCGACATAATAAGGTTGGTATTCGTGCTTCAAGGTATAACACTGCATTTGCAGTATACTTTGGAAGTCCTAAGCAGAGCCGTAAAGCCTCTCTTTCCAACAGAACGAGCGGCCGGAGTTTGTAGGCTGGCGCACCAGAAAAAAGAATGCAGCCAAACTCCAAGACAGGTCGGACATACATTTTATATATAATCAAAAGTGCCTTTCTTCTCATACCTGATCTACAATTGCTCAACCTCCGCAATACGCCCATCGCGCGTACTGCTTTTGTCGCGATGTATTCAATGTGAGGGCGCCAATTTAGATGCTCATTATGCATAACTCCAAGATATTTCAATGATTGCACTTGTGGGATATCTTGAAGCTTGTAATTAATAGATATGTGCACGGGATCTTTAATTGGAAAAACGAGTATAGCACATTTACCGGTATTCAGGTTCAACATCAATCCATCCAACCAATGTTCTATTTTATTAAGATATGTTTGCAAGATAGTGTAGAGACATTGGAAGTCATGTGCCATAGCAAAGAAAGCAATGTCATCGGCATAAACATAGGTTTTCACTTCTGGATGAACGGGGATGGTACTAAGCAATATGTTGAATAAAACCGGGGAAAGTACTGACCCCTGAGGTACACCTCGGGTTTGCTTGTGCTTACAGGAAGAGAAACCGCCTTGATAACAATAGAATTCTCTTCTATTTAAAAATTCCGTCACCCATGCTACTATATAAGGTGGAAGTCCATGACTCCATAACTGATTAGTCAAGATAGAATACTCTACACTATCATATGCTTTACATATGTCTAACGTTACTAAAGCCGCAAAGTGCTTTTTGTGACGGGCAATATGAATACGACTTTCCAGATCTACATGTGCATGCCATATAGAATATCCAGATCTAAAGCCAATTTGGGAAGAACTCAACAGTTGTTTCTCGTTAATAAACCTAATTATACGACCATGAAGTACCCTTTCAATAAGTTTTACTACATTAGATGTTAAGGCTATCGGTCTTATGTTGTCTAAATTATAGCCTGCCCCCTGTTTCTTAAGCAATGGTATAATTTTTGCAATCTTCCATTCAGAAGGGATCCATGCTCTTCTAAGGGAATAATTGACTAGACCTAACAGATCATTCGGATATTCCCTGTGAAGTATTTTTAGCATTGTATTTGTTATTCCATCGGGGCCTGGTGCTGCATTTGGCAATCTTTCCATAGCCTGATTTAATTCGGAAGCCGATATTTCTGTGTAGTCATAGATGGTTGTTGTGTAAGCCGAATTAGGGAGATGCGTTGAGAACCTGTTTTCTAATTCTTTAGCCAACTGATTCAATGATTCCTGTAGTTCCTGTGAGGTGTAAACTACTGAGTCAACGTTTCCTGGTATAGGGGTCTTCGTCCTACCACGAAGGAAGTTGAATAAAGCACGTTTGTTATTTGATTTAGACAGGTACTCGAAATGTTCTTGGTCATATTGCTCTTTCGCTCGCGATACAGTGCGTTTAAATGTTGCCGCAATGAACTGATAATCCTTCCAATTTTTTGGACTCTGATTACATATAAGTCTTTTCCATGCAGCTTTTCTTCTTCTATAATCTCGTGTGCACTCATCATTCCACCATCTACTAGGTTGGGCACTTTTGGATGACGACGAAGCAATTACAAATTCTGAAGTGTTCTTGGAGATTTTTAAAGCAGAACAGAGATTTCTGCCGAGGTCTTCATTTTGACCACTGGACACTGCCCTAATGTTGGAACGCAAGCAATCTTTAAATTTTTTGTAATTAATCAATGTTTTCTCTGTCCTTTCAATAGATTTCACAGCACATGAGATTTCAAAGTATACAGGAAGATGGTCACTGTTTGAAGAGAAATCAATTGTTTTCCAAGACTTTATTGAAACACTTGGGCTGCAAATCGTGAGATCTAATACCGATCGTGTCCGTCCGCGAATAAATGTAGGCTGTCTATCATTTAGGCAGGTAAGATTTTATTAATCATCCAATCCCATAGAAGAGTACCAGAATGGTCTGTTCGAAATCCCCATGAAACATGATGTGAGTTGAAATCACCAGTCAGAATGAAATCATTCTTGCAATTAGCTAAGGCAGTATCTAATTGTTGAGTATTATGCAAACCCGTTGGAAAATATGCGTTTATAAGTGAAAAAGGGTGGTGCCCGGGCAGACAGAGGTCTATTGCCAAAATTTCACAGTCTGTGGACATAAGCTGAAAAGCTATGCTCGCTGTGCGGCAAAATTTATTCGAGACTAGTATAATTAGACCACCTCCTAGTGATGGACGGTCTAACCGAAATGCTTTAAAATTGTTTAAATGATAATTCTTAACAGGGTTAAGCCAGGTTTCCTGTAAAAGATTATATCCGGATATAACTGATTAATTAAGCAAAGTAAGTCAGTAGAAGCAGAAATCAAAGACCTACAATTCCACTGTAGTACTTTCAAGGTATCTATGTTGACGAGCGAAACACTTCAGCAACGGCAGCTTCTAAAATACCCTCCTTAAAAAGTGCACTGGCATTTTCGCTGACCTTTTTGGGTTTCGTGTTTGGGCAAGGAGATTTTAATGGAGATCCAGTGCGCTTCTGACGCCTGAAATCTTGGCATACGTCCATTTCATTCTGATCCTCCACGTGGGTCGACGTAGAAGGTACGGACAAAATTGGGGTTTTCTCCTCGCGGGATTGTCGCTGTGGGGCTAAATTCGGTATAACTTCCACTGCACAAGGTGCCGACTTGGCCATCGGTACTGCTATTGCAGAAGCCAGCTGTGTCATCTGTGAGCAAAACACTTGAGAGATGCACTCACTCACGCTCGTAACTATGTGTTCCAGCGCTTTCGACATCGCCTTTTCTACTGCAGCCTCAATAAGATTAAGAATCTTCGTCTCACTCAGTTGTTCGTGCCTCGACGCGACTCCGGCATATCCAAAGGATCTGTCCTTCACAACTGTTATTGCTTCTCGCCGCGAGCAACGACGTCTGTCCATGATTTCTAGAAGTTGCGTTTCATTAGACCTTGCGGTGCAGTTCAGATAATCGGCCGCGTGATTTCCTGCACAGAGGCAGCACTTTTCGGTTTCGGCGATGCACTCCTTCGATGGGTGGGTATCGCCACAGATGCGGCAACGTGAATTTGATTTACAACCCCCTGCACTGTGACCAAAACGCCAACAGTTTTGACATTGGAGAGGACGAGAAGCGAGACGTTCGACTCTGAAAATGAGCGGCCATATTTTCAACTCGGATGGACAGGAAGTGCCGGCAAAGGTAGCAATAACTGACTCAGTGGGGACTTTCTCACCGTTAACTAATCGGTTGCATCGGTACACAGCTATGACCCCAGCATCAGACAGCTTTTCCAGAGTCTCAGCGGGCGTTAATGTAGAGTCGACTCCTCGTACAATTCCCTTAGTGCACGCTAAATGAGGCGGGATAAATGCACTTACCGGGACCGAAGCAAATGTCTTGCATTTTAGGATGTCAGAAACGCACGAAGGATCTGACGATCTGCATACCAAACCACCTCTTCCGAACTGACGAACATCACTTATCATCTGAAAGTGCGGCGTCATGGCCTGCAACCCTACCTGGATCGCCTTCGGGTTGTTGAGCCTAATAAATCCACCACTCGAGGGCACCAGCGCAACAGGGATGCTTCCAACACCACTGCGGAAAAAATATTCCAATGGCAATTCATCATTCGGCAAGGAGGCTGACCAAGGGCTATGCCCTTGGCCAGGAGATGAATTAGACATTAGCACTAATTCGATTGCTTAAAGTAGTAATATGCAACGTTAGCTAGTTTCAACAGGTCAAATTCACTCAAAACTCAGCCAAACCACCGTCCGAAAGAGTCCGAAGGGACGAGCCCGGTTCAGAACGAAGACGCTCGGGCTACGCTGTCCGAGAAAACGAGGACCGATACGCTTTTCATGCAAGCGCTCCCCGACGCAACCAGCCAGGAGCGCGAGCGCCACGTACGAGGATTTCTTTTTCCGTCTACACCAATCGGAACTTGCAGCGCGGCTGTGGCTGTCTTAGCTCTGCCTGGGCTGGAGAAGTTGAGAAGGAGTGACGGCAAACTGCGACCTGACTCTTGCGCGCAGAAGCTGCTTCTCCATGATGCTTACCCATGGCTGCGGCTTGTTGTTGTTGTTGTTGTTTCCCTGTGCAAATGGCTCGTACCCAAAGAAGGGGATTGGCCGATTATAAGGTGAATTTGCCCTAAACTTTCAGCATTGCGTCATTCCTACAATTTTTTTTGTAACTTAATTTTGATTTGAAATACCGATATCAAGTTTGCAGAAAAAAAGAAAAATAGTGAGACAGCAATTTAGCAAGAAAATCGTTTAGTCGCAGTGATGTATTCTTGAACGGCGAATAAAACATCCCTGTGGCTGAAACCCAGTGTAGAGGCTCCAAATGAAAGAAGATCAGGTTGTGATAGTTGCAAGCCCAGTCTTTGAAGAGGTGGTGCTAGTATGCTTTGCCTGAATAAATCGAAACGGCGACAATGTAATAAAAAATGACTGATCGTTTCCTCTTGATTACAGTAAATGCACATAGGGGAATTCAATATGCCTGATCTATGCAAGTAAAAATTGAGGGAGGTAACGCGGCAACGAAATTTCGTGATGACAACTTCCATCATCCTTGATTTAGTCAGTTCACTGCGCCAGGGAAATAACAAGTGTTTGTACTCTGGAGAAGCCGACAGTGCAGGGTCAGATAAATTTTGCCTGATTTAAGGCTTGAGATGTTGCCTTCTTCTTCTTCTTTCACCTCACTTCATATTTAGGTCGTGTGATTCATTCGCGTATTACCTGTAGCACAGTCACCTACCTGTGCCATACGAAATTCTTTAAGGTTGCAATATTATCGCAAAATAATATAACCTAAATAACCGGTTAGTCTTGATTTTTCAAAAAGCAAGTTGCAAATTGGCATATAACAATGAAGGTGATCAAGCCAACGTCGGATCAAGCTGTTCCACTCTTTGATCGCCCGCAAGAAGAAAATGGAAGCTCTATTTTGAATGCAACTGAAGGCAAACGTTAACTTTCATTAGAGTATATTTTTTTATTTCTGGCGGACTCAAACGACACTTTTTAGCATTAACAAACAAACATCTTGCGTCAAAAATAGCCACCAAGAACCGCTGGCGCTTCTGGTCAATTTTAGCGGAGAATCTGACTTCAACATTTCGGCTGCGCAATTCTGTGAGTCAGTGGGCGTCCTCGATCTTCACGAATTAAGTAACAAGTTGGACGAACGGTACACTTATTTGTTGTCCAAAGTTTTATAATTAACTTCTCACTGTAAGCACCAACAATCAAAACCGACGATCTGTGAATATTTAATAAAGTGCCCACTGTGCCCGACAGAGGGTGGCCTTTTAATTTTTTTCAATTTTGTCGTTGCTTTTTTTTGCTTACGAACGTTTTGTTCTCATTAAGAATGAAGCACTAGTTGATACAGAAGTGTAATCTTTCAATCTAGCTCAACTCAGTATTTTACTTTAGTGTCGCTGGTAAGGCATTGTTGTGAGACGTGGAGCGGCAAACTACAAGCTGCAGTGTTGGAAGCCTCGATGTTTTCCCGCTTCGTTGTTCTGTGCGAACAAGAAAATTTTTATGTTAACACTCAGAACTACTTGTACATCATGAGTAATGAAGAATATTAAAAGGGTGTTGTGCTCACTACGCAATAACACAGTCGAGATAATGAGGCTACATAATTATTACAATTCCACAATATAGCATGTAGGTCTTTAATTTGAATTCAATATTTCTAGAGGTCCCTCAGAACACTTGTCTTAGCCCATGCTAGATCCATGGCCTGTCACTGCCGTATTAGCCTTGGGCATAAGTGGTAGAACCATTCAACCAATCAAACTAAGAAGTCCGTCGCGTCCGCCGTGCAAGCCGTGCAAGATTTTCAAATATAAAAACAAGACGCACCACGGTCATCCGCAGATGTTTCGTGCATCTCTCACCGTGGTTTAAACGTACGAAACAACAAGGACGATCTGTGTGTGTTCTTTTTTTTTAGATGCGGAGCATCTAATACTCGAGGCTTGTAGTGCGGCGCCGTCCGCAAACTTCCTCCTCCTTCTTCCACCATCTGTGCATCCCTTCCTCCTCTACACACCGCGCGCGCTTCACTCCTCCACCATCTGTGCACCCTTCCTCCTCTACACACCGCGTTCGACATCTACAATTCTCCTGATTCTCCAGTGGACGCGCATGCGCTTTCGCGCTTCGAGAACATTCAACAGCTGACAGTGCATGCGCCGTCGCGCTGTATATATACTCAAGGTCGGCGCTCGCTCGCTCAGTTGCCGCTCGTCGGTTGGTTTGTACAGCGTCGAGGTCTAAGGTCGCGGTGAAATGAATTCCAACGAATCCACAAACACAATGATCGACGTCCCTTCGACCAGCGCCGCCCTTTCGCATACGTGTGTACGTGTTCACTCATTTAACACCCCCTCCTACAACCACGTTAACCAATTTAGCCATCGACCCAAGTAAGTCGCAATTTAACACCCCATTTCACAACCACGTTAACCAATTTAGCCATCGACCCAAGTAAGTCGCACTTTAACACCCCGTTAACCAATTATATGCTCCGCATCCTCCTCAGTGTTCCCCCGAGGGAAGCTGCGGGCAATTTTTTTAGATGCGGAAGCATCTTATACTCGCCCCTTGTAGTGCGCCGTCCGCGCCGTCCGCACCGCTTCTCGAACATTCGACAGCTGACGCGCGCGCATGCGCCGTCGCGCCGTCGCCCACCATCTGTGCCGCGCGCGCTTCTCCTTCGAGAACATTCGACAGCTGACAGCGCATGCGCCGTCACGCCATCGCCATCTGTGCCGCGCGCGCGCTTCTCCTTCGAGAACATTCGACAGCTGACAGCGCATGCGCCGTCGCGCTGTATATATACTCAAGGTCGGCGCTCGCTCGCTCAGTTGCCGCTCGTCCGTTGGTTTGTACGGCGCGTCGACGTCCGAAGTCGCCGTGAAATGAATGCCAACGAATCCACAAACAGAATGATCGACGTCCCTTCGACCAGCGCCGCCCTTTCGCATACGTGTGTACGTGTTCACTCATTTAACACCACCTCCTACAACCACATTAACCAATTTAGCCATCGACCCAAGTAAGTCGCAATTTAACACCCCATTTCACAACCACGTTAACCAAATTAGCCATCAACCCAAGTAAGTCGCACTTTAAAGCCCCGTTAACCAATTATATGCTCCGCATCTTCCTCAGTGTTCCCCCGAGGGAAGCTGCGGGCAATTTTTTTTCTTTGCGTGACACAGGTATACTGTATAGCCGCATGCCCCAACTTGAGAAGCGCCAACACAAAGCAAAACGGGGCATTCGCTTTTATTAAAAAGCTGCAGAGAATGACGTTGTGCTAGGAATTCAAATTTCACCGACAGTTCTCTGGGGGTAGTGTGGCACACACTGTTTTGCATGCACAGAGGGGAGCGCAGATTGCTAACATAAAGCTTGGAGGCTTTTGAGAGACGGAGTGCGTGCAGAATGGGTATCCGAAGAGAGAGAGTTCGTGCTTTATTGAGAAGCGCTCATTGAGTATTCGCCAAGCATAGAGAAACGTTTCTTGAAACGCAGATTGTCCCTGAATCACTGCGTTGCATTCTCATGTTGTGTGGATCTCTTCGTCTTTTTCTACTGCCGACATGGTTTACTAAGTAATATATTTTTATGTGTAAGTGTGTCGCATGACAGCTTTGATGTATGTTAAAGAAACAAGTTTGGTTAGCATGCCAGTTTAGCCAACTTTAGACATGTACGACCAACGGCAAGAGCTGCAGACATGAAACTGTTGTAGTAGTAGCCACTGTAGCTTTTCAGCGGCTGAGATACACCAGGGTAGAGTGGGAGATATCCTAGACTCTGCGGCAAACACCCACTCTGTGAGAATTGCTGAAGGGTTGAAATGCTGAGGTCGAGTTGGATGGCTTGATTTTACACGCGATTTTATCCGCATTTGGATTAGGGCAAAGTAAAAAGAAACTATGACGCTTCAAACGAGGGCCGCCAAACTTGAAGGAAGATCGGAGCTTAGCAGCCTTTACCGTTTCTCTTCGGTAGTCTTTTTATTTCCTCCTCTGTTTTTTTTCTCTCCTCCTTTTCTGTCTCTATTGCTGTTTTTCTTCCTAATTTCAATTTATCTATTTTTATTTTTCTTGCTTTTTATTTTTTTCCACTACTTTTTTTTTTCCTTTCCGCTTCACGCTTGCTTTCTAAATTTTTTAAAATTTCATCAAGACATTAAAGTACCAAGAGGAAGAAGACTAGCATGCACTCAGTATAATACTTGCTGGGTGGAACGCCTAGCAACGACGACAGCGTGCCATATCATACGGTAGCATACGAAGCCGGGCCCCTGTAATGCTCCGCAATATTGGAAAAGCTCCCATCTACTTGGATTCGCGTTAATGGGACCCTGAAATAGTTTGGTCCATTTTGTGCAACCACGTCAGGCCGGTAGACCAAGCTCCAAAGGATAATTTCAAACGGATTTGAGCTCTCCGCATAGCCTGTGTAATTTATCACAACGCTTTGGAGCCGCTAATAGCTGCAGATAGCTGTTTTTGGTCAAACGCGCTTTGAACCATCCTCTGACAGAGCGGCATGGTCGTCTGCCTATTTGATGTCACAGTGGCTGCTGATCTGATTGGCGGTTGAACGTGCGGTACAGGCCCCGTGAAGGCGGAGCATAGACTCGTGCGCTCGACAGAAGAGTTGGGGTAGTTGAGGGTGATAAATGGAGCGGACGAGGAGGGTATTCATTTATTACTCGGTGCTCCGTAGATATGGGGTCTTTCGAAGGAATTATGGTACGAATGATTAGCTACAATAGTAGTAGTCGAAAAAAGACGGAGTGTGAAAAAACCGTTTCAAGGACCCTCTAAAGAACTTTAGTTAGCGAACATTATTCCGGAGTTGCACATTATAGAGCTCTTTCGTTTACTACAGTAACTAATCGCACTATTAGGTACCGTCCGGTCAGTATCGTTTGTAGGCATAGAGTTTCTTATAAACACACTAGAGGGAGCATAAATACGGAGCAGAAGCCTGGAGGATTACAAAGAGGGTTCAACTTTAGTTGAGGACAACGTGGCATCTAAAGAAAAGGAAAACGATAGCTGTAAACCTAAAGGACAAGAAGAGAGCAGAATATATAAGAGAACGAATGTGTGTTAAGGACATCATAGTCAAAATTAATGGTGTCAAGAAACCTTTTATGAAATAAAAAAATTGACGGCAGATCCACGAGGTGAATGATGATGAGATTGGACGAAGCTCCTGGAAGTAATACAGTGAAATTTTCTTCCGTTAATTCACCTGGCGATATGCGTGCTTCCTCGCCGCTTCCCATTGTCGAACTTTTTCAAGATCTGCTTCGCGACGTTGACGTGCTGCCTCGGCCTCTCGTTCCCGTACGGAAGGATCTTGCCGACGCTGACGTGCCGCTCCAGCTTCTTGTTCACGTATGGCGGGATCTTGCCGACGCTGCCTTGTTGATGTGGCTTCTTGTTCCCGTACAGCAGGATCTTGCCGACGCTGACGTGCTGCTGCAGCTTCTTGTTCACGCACGGCGGAATCTTGCCGACCGACGGCTGCCTTGCTGATGTGGCCTCTCGTTCCCGTACGGAAGGATCTTGCCGATGCTGACGTGCCGCTGCAGCTTCTTGTTCACGTACGGCGGGATCTTGCCGAAGCTGCCTTGCTGATGTGGCTTCTTGTTCCCGTACAGCAGGATCTGGCTGACGCTGCCTTGCTGATGTGGCCTCTCGTTCCCGTACGGAAGGATCTTGCCGACGCTGACGTGCCGCTGGAGCTTCTTGTTCACGTATGGCGGGATCTTGCCGACGCTGCCTTGTTGATGTGGCTTCTTGTTCCCGTACAGCAGGATCTTGCCGACGCTGACGTGCCGCTGCAGCTTCTTGTTCACGCACGGCGGAATCTTGCCGACGCTGCCTTGCTGATGTGGCCTCTCGTTCCCGTACGGAAGGATCTTGCCGACGCTGACGTGCCGCTGCAGCTTCTTGTTCACGTACGGCGGGATCTTGCCGAAGCTGCCTTGCTGATGTGGCTTCTTGTTCCCGTACAGCAGGATCTGGCCGACGCTGCCTTGCTGATGTGGCCTCTCGTTCCCGTACGGAAGGATCTTGCCGACGCTGACGTGCCGCTGCAGCTTCTTGTTCACGTACGGCGGGATCTTGCCGACGCTGCCTTGCTGATGTGGCTTCTTGTTCCCGTACAGCAGGATCTGGCTGACGCTGCCTTGCTGATGTGGCCTCTCGTTCCCGTACGGAAGGATCTTGCCGACGCTAACGTGCTGCTGCAGCTTCTTGTTCACGTACGGCGGGATCTTTCCGAAGCTGCCTTGCTAATGTGGCTTCTTGTTCCCGTACAGCAGAATCTGGCCGACGCTGTCTTGCTGATGTGGCCTCTCGTTCCCGTACGGAAGGATCTTGCCGACGCTGACGTGCCACTGCAGCTTCTTGTTCACGTACGGCGGGATCTTGCCGACGCTGCCTTGCTGATGTGGCTTCTTGTTCCCGTACAGCAGGATCTGGCCGACGCTGCCTTGCTGATGTGGCCTCTCGTTCCCGTACGGAAGGTTCTTGCCGACGCTGACGTGTTGCTGCAGCTTCTTGTTCACGTACGGCAGAATCTTGCCGACGCTGCCTTGCTGAAGTGGCCTCTCGTTCCCGTACGGATGGATCTTGCAGACGCTGACGTGCCGCTGCAGCTTCTTGTTCACGTACGGCGGGATCTTGCCGAAGCTGCCTTGCTGATGTGGCTTCTTGTTCCCGTACAGCAGGATCTGGCCAACGCTGCCTTGCTGATGTGGCATCTCGTTCCCGTACGGAAGGATCTTGCCGACGCTGACGTGCCGCTGCAGCTTCTTGTTCACGTACGGCGAGATCTTGCCGACGCTGCCTTGCTGATGTGGCTTCTTGTTCCCGTACAGCAGGATCTGGTCGACGCAGCCTTGCTGATGTGGCCTCTCGTTCCCGTACGGAAGGATCTTGCCGACGCTGACGTGCTGCTGCACCTTCTTGTTCACGTACGGCGGGATCTTGCCGACGCTGCCTTGCTGATGTGGCTTCTTGTTCCCGTACAGCAGGATCTTGGCATCGACGTCGCGCAGCTTCCCGGTGCGCTTCGGCCTCGCGTGCTCTCACTTCAGGGTCCTGTCTGCGAGCGCGTTCCGCCACTGCCATGCGCACCTGCCTTTCGGCATCCTTATCTTTACGAGCACACACCGACAGCAACGAGCATCGGCAAAAACAAACCTGTATCGATAAGGTATTGATTATAAAACCATTGTTTTAGAAAACACCTGGCGTCTTTCGTTAAGCAGCTGGCGTCTTCTTTTTGTTTGGCTTTAGAAACATCTGGTGTCTTTTCGTTTTGCTTTTAGAAAATATCTGGCGTCTTTCGGTGGTTTATTTTATCAATCGACGGCGTTGTGAACAAAAAAAAATTTTATTGTTTGTCCACGCACAGGAGAAATCTCACCGGGCACTACCATGGAGGTAAACAATGGCTGCTACTGGGAATAAGAGACAGCAGAAGTCGGCTGTTAACACTTCTACTTCGACTAACGTTTCCTATTCGAACATGCCAATGGGTGCTAATGGGTAATGAGAGACAGAAGAATTCGGCTTCTAGTTAACGCGCACGCTGCGAATTTTTTATTGTTCGACAACGCACAGGAGAAATCTCCCACTGGTACCACCTTGGAGGTGAAAGCGTAAGACTGGTTGCACAATACAACTACGACTACGACTACGAGGGACGAACAGGTGCCACTCTGAGGAGCTTCGCCCCTAAAAGAAAGTTTTTTTTCCTCTTTGTCCATTGACAGATTCGGAGCACTTCCGATAAGACCCTTTCGTTGTTTACAAACAGAGTAGCTGAATGACTTCCGGTTTTGTGCACCAGCGTAGCATAGATGCATTGGCGGGGAACGAGTGCTTTAGCGAGTAGCCCACAAATTTATAAAACTTTTCTTGCCTTTGTCTGGCCAAATAATTTAGAATTTTTTTTCTTCTAAGCTACACGCATCAACATAGGAGTTAGCCGTTAACATTAAGCGCCTTACTTTTACCAGAACGCGAGAAAAAGTTCTCGCTTACTCTGGCACAAAAAAATGGCAGCATATCCACGGGGTGAATGATGTAGAGTGGGGCGAAGCATCCGTCCATTCATTCGCTTTTGCTTCCGTTCGTCTATGCGTCCGTCTGTGTGACCACACGTGCGTCCATCCACCAGTCCGTGCGTGCGTCTCTTCGAGCGTTTCTAAAGCCTCCTAGGTTTTAGAAAGGTTTAGCGAGCGTTAGGCCGCAGTGCTATCAATACAGTGAACTAGTATATACCCTGAACTCGAGCTGGTTAAAGTTGGGAAGTAGACACGAAGCGCAAGCCGTAAGAGTATGTGCGTGTGCCTCCTCTCGTTCAGTCCTTGGAATGTCCTCTGGATGGTGGTGCTTCAATATGAGGAATATATGATGAAAAGATGCGATATGCTGGTACTTGGAGTGTTAAATAGGTTGACGAACGGACACACAGACAGATGCATGGACGGACGCACGGATGGCTGCACGGACGAATGAACGCATGGACGGACGCAGGAGCGGATGCATGGACGAAAGCAGGGACGGACGCACAGATGAACGTGTGGACGCACGAACAGACGCATGCACGGACGGGTGGATGGACGCACGGGCGGCCACACAGACGCACGCATGAATGGACGGAAGCAAGAACGAATGGACGGACGGATGCTTCGCCCCACTATCCATCATTCACTCCGTGGATATGCTGCCATTTTTTTTGGTCAGATAGTGCTCAATGTACGTGGCAATAGCTGCTAGTGGAGAATGAGAGACAGGAGAATTTGGCTTTTTGTTAACGCGCACGCTGCATATTTTTTATTGTTCAACAACGCACAGGATAAATTCCCACCAGCACCACCTTGTAGGTCAAAGCGTAAGACAGGTTGCGTACTACGACGAGGGACGAACGGGTGCCGCTTTAAGAAGCTTCGCTCCTAAAAAAACAAGTTTTCTGCTTGAGCGTTGCAGAATAATTGAAGTAACCAGAACTTTCTTGAGAAACAACACGTGCTGCTGCTATTGCTGTGTTGACACCGACCGAAAAGGTGAATATGTTTCAGACAAATCTGGGGCAGCTCCTTCGCGAGATCCACTCCACAGATCAACATTGGCTACTCCGCAAAAATCGGCAGATTCGACCAGAACTCGCCAGCGCAGTGCCTTGAAACAGTGCCCAGAGTAATTCAATCATGTGATTCAATAACTCTGACAGTGCCAACTTTGGGCATGCCAACGGACGCTGGTCGCCTTAGTTGCGCCTCGCGTCGGAGCTCACGTTTTGCTAGTGTAGCACCGCTCTGCCCAGCGTGCCCACTCATACAAGAAGAAAGACACGCGCATCGAGTTTCATTCTGGACCTGCCTTTTGCTCCAGAGGGAGGGCGTGTGTTCCATTGGCAGGTTATTTTCTGTTGCCTTCCGCCATAGTGGAGTACTCCGGTGCTGAGTTTGTCGGTCACTCCGAATGTGCCAATCGATGAACCCTTAAGAAAAAAATTGCCCGCAGCTTCCCTCGGGGGAACACTGAGGAGGATGCGGAGCATATAATTCGTTAACGGGGTGTTAAAGTGCGACTTACTTGGGTCGATGGCTAAATTGGTTAACGTGGTTGTGAAATGGGGTGTTAAATTGCGACTTACTTGGGTCGATGGCTAAATTAGTTAACGTGGTTGTAGGAGGGGGTGTTAAATGAGTGAACACGTATACACGTATGCGAAAGGGCGGCGCTGGTCGAAGGGACGTCGATCAATGTGTTTGTGGATTCGTTGGAATTCATTTCACCGCGACCTTGGACGTCGACGCGCCGTACAAACCAACGGACGAGCGGCAACTGAGCGAGCGAGCGCCGACCTTGAGTATATATACAGCGCGACGGCGCATGCACTGTCAGCTGTTGAATGTTCTCGAAGCACGAAAGCGCATGCGCGTCCACTGGAGAATCAGGAGAATTGTAGGATGTTCTCGAAGGGGAGAAGCGCGCGCGGCACA